>CAJQUW010007343.1:0-96668 GCA_907163375.1 Prostheceraeus crozeri | reverse complement strand
CCCCCCCCCCTCTGCAACGACAGAGTGTGAGACTCGGGTGAGTTGGTCCGACCGCCTGGATGACGTGGGCGACCGTCTAGGTTGACGTGGGCGACCGCCAGGATTAGTCTTGAGGCTATAGTGTGTGATGTTTTTGGTGTGTAGCGCCCAAACGAAGCATCGGATGAGAAAACGGAGGCCAGATTCGGAATCTACGTGAAATTTTGGGTTAGGAAGGATGTTTCCAGCGAAATCGGAGAGAAAAAATTTTCGGCTGACGTCCCCCCCCCTGGACAGCGTGCTTCCAGTGGACGGATTTTGTCGTGCGATAGCTCGTTTGAAAGCTAAGAGTGAGACAAATTCAGTGAAAGAATCGGCTTGTTCCTATCTGTCTTCGTTTAGATGTGAGACGCCATTTAAGATTTTGGGACATTGGTGAAAAACGACAGAGTTAGAATTTGGGACGTTTTGGGCTGTAGCTTCAAAACGAACTATCGGATTGGTAAACGGATGCCAGATTTGGAATCAACTTGATGTTATTGTCCAATGAGGATCATCATCCAATGAGAATCAAGCATTTCTTTATAAATAGCGAGCCTTCCACAGTGAGAATCATTCCATCGTTGAATCACACGAGTGACGGACGCACATTTTTTCTCTCTCTAGTTCCCTGTTCTATTATCCAACTAAAATGGTAAGTCGCTACTTCCCTCCCTCTCCTCCCTTGAACGTAAACTTAATACAATCTTTTTTCATTTTCAGGCATCTACTCCATCTGCTGCACTAGTAGGACAAAATGGCGGTCAAACGTTACAAGGTTCGCTACGGTCAGATCATCTACAACTGAGGCCAGTGGAAGAAACATCCAAGGTACATAATCCTACAAAGCTACAGCGTAAATTTAAACAAGCCTTGCGTTATGATGATCATAGCGTAGTACTCCAAACGGGAATGCTCCCTTCCACGGATGTCAAGATAATGCACAATCAGTATGGGGACTACATACTGATCCCCGTGAGTCCGTACATTCGCCACCAACTTGATATTATTGAGGAGTACGTGACATTAAATATGGACATTCCTACTCCTCTTGCTCAAGAGTGGAAGGCGAGAGATGACAAGGATACTCCCTATAGAAAGATTTGGGATGGTAATCACATTTGCCTACCGGTATCACATTGGTGTACTTACTATAAGAAGGATGGAGATCATTCAATACCCATTCAGATGTGATGAGCTCGAGAAGGTACTTGGGATATCCTTTTTCAAAGTGAATGGGCTATATTATGGTCGACACAAGGATAATAAAATAGCCTCTCTCTCCATGCATATGGAATCCATCCTATATATTCCGAAACCACCCAACGTGGACGACATAATTGATCAAATCCTTAACAGCAGTGGTACGAAGCGCAAGTCGGAGAAGAATGCTACATCAAAAACGCAAATCAAAGAAGGAGAATTGCTAGTCCTTTCCTAACTTTACCCTATGACAATTCGCTTATGTGCTTTGAGTGTCGTAGACGTGGTCTTATTAGATACATTTTACTTCTTCGTTGCCATCATATCATTTGTGTATTTTGTCGTGAAAAGCATCGATGTAATTCTTCATTTTGTAATATGTTATAGAACGTTTCTTTAGATGTGTAAATTTCCGTTTTAGGCTTCTATCATCATTTTTATGGATTGTGAGGGTGAACCTGTACAGGAGCTCAGTGCTATTGCTATGAACAATTGGACATATCAGATTGTTAGTGTCTATCATCAACATGCCAACTGCGATCCCAATGTTGATCAATGGGCGAGAAAACACATTCATGGACTTAATCTGAAATATTTGCAAGACTATGGCTTTTCTTGTGAGAGTGCTCTTCTTATTGACTTTAAACGATGGTTAGCTGCTTTCAATGTTATACGCATCTTTTGTAATAATCCTGGTAAGGAGAGGAAAGTATTTCCCAATCTAATCATTGATGATATTTTGCTCCCACCTTGGGATAGTAGAGTGAATCAACATTATCATGAAGTCACAAAACGTTTTAAGGATTTGTGTGTTCCTATTTTGTCTGTTCGTTGTAGTAGCTACGTTCATAACCAATGCTTCTTTCCTCCTTACCTCAACACTGCCAAAGTCCTGTATGGTTATCATTGCTCGCTGTATGATAGTTACCAGCTGTATCTATTTTATCTCTTTCAAACCATTGATTTATAATGCATGCTTGTTACCATTATTCAATAAATGTTACTATGAGAAGAGTTGTTGTTTTCATGCAATGGATGGGTTAGATAAAGGGCGATCATGTCTTTCTCAAACGACTGCGGAACATTACGTTTTCATAGGCAAAGTTTAAAAGGAGCTGTTCAAGATTATGTGATAAAATTTCATAAAGATGAGACCGACATCGAAGCAGTGGTCGATGATGCTAGCACTCTATTTCTAGAGTTAATGAATACATTCTCTGATAGCATTATCATGGCGCGATTAGTTGCGAAAATTAAGTTTAGTCATTTTGGAAAGGAAGAGGTGGAAAGTCGCTCTTTCCATTTTGCTTCTTATTCAATGGAAGTGGTAGATCACCCCGAAGAATTTTTTAAAAGACATATGATAAAAATTGCTGAACGTCTTAACGCATTTAACCATCATGGTAGCAGTCTAGTGATTGAAGCGATTTCAGATATTCACATTCAACTTTCCATAAAGAAAAATTGAAAATGCAGTGGTACTTGATTGTAGCACAACTGGTTTTCGAGCTATGTCTGCTCACTCTCGAAGTATATTCCTTCTGTACATGCGTCTATTATTTAGAAAAGGCTAGCAAATTCATATCTTCAAAAGACTTGCTATAGACATCAGTAACGGTGAAACTATGTGTTGCGATGTATGTAAGCGAAAGGATGGAAATGAAAAGCGCATCTTCAAGAGATGTAAGCATGCTTTTTGTCAACGCTGTTTCATACGTAATTGCATTCAACTTTGCCAATGTAACCACTGTGACATTGCTCATTTCGAGTGTCACTTATGTCGCAATAGTTAGTACCTATGCAAATGTGGTAAAGATAGGTTTTAGCAAAGACTAACACGGAAAATGGCGAAACGTAAAATGACGAAACGTAAAAGAAGTCAAAAGTTTTCTTCAGCCATTCAAGCTCTCCGACGAATGAAAGCAAATCAGCGATACAATGCTATACGACATGCTAACGATAAATTCATTTGTGAAATTATTTCTCATGTGAGGAAGTTGAGGACGAAGAAATTAGCGCCAAAACAACGAAAGTTACTTAAGCGATATGCTACGAAATTGCGTTTCATCTCCAATCCTAAAGTCGCCCTTCAAAGAAAGAGGAAAACTCTAACACAAAAGGGCGGTTTCCTTTCAGCAATACTTCCAATGATAGCTCCTGCCGTGGGCAACCTATTGGGAAATATCTTTGGCTCTAAGCGTTAATTATGCAAATGTTGAGTCTCAAAGTAATAAAATGGATTTCAGACTTCAATGTGATAAAGTTCTGACTGTATCAGGTCCATCTCATGCAGGTAAAACTGTTTTCACGCTGAATTTATTGGATAAAAGAAGGGAGTTGTTTAAGGAACCTATCAATCGAGTGATTTGGTGTTATGGTATTTATCAACCGTCGCTGTTTCAGGAATTGCAAAGTCGCAACTTTATTCGACATGAAGGAATTATTCCAGTGGATAAACTTCAGTCTAATGATGTTGTTGTATTGGATGATTTATTAAAAGAAAGTAAGAATTCAAAAGATGTTACAGATATGTTCACTCGCGCAGCACACCATAAAAGGTGTTTTATCATCTATATTACACAAAATTTGTTTCCTGATGGAAAAGAAGCTCGTACACGAAACCTGAATACACACTATTATGCTATTTTCAAGAATCCGCGAGATAAAAGTCAATTTGAAATTTTAGCGCGACAAGTTGCACCCAGAGGATCAAAAGCCTTAATTGAAATTTTTCAAGCAGCTACTGAAAAACCATACGGTTACTTATTCATTGACTTTACGCAAGAGTGTCCGGAAGAATTTAGATTTCGAAGTGATATTTTGAAAACTCCCATGATTATCTACAAACTATGAGTTCTTATTCTCGCATGATTGTTATTCCTCAGGATGAATATGTACAATTGACTGCCATGCAGCAAGTAAAGCAACCTCTTGCAAATCAAATGTATAGGAAAGAAATAGATTATCAGCAAAATGTTCACATCAAAGATCCACATCGTGCTGTATTATTACAATCGGAAACTGTTGAGCAATTGAAAAACTTGAAGAATAAGATGCGTGACTCTGTATCGACTGCTACACCTTTAGCATCTCGCGCACATGCCATATCTCTTTTCAACAGTATTGAACCCCATCTCAATGTAAATGATAGAGGAGAAATCATTACAGATGAAAATAAAGTGATTGATGCTTCACGTTATGAAGACTTGATTCAGTATGCGACACGTAGAAAGCGCCGTCAGGGCTATGTTCCACCTGGTTGGTCATACTTTCTTAAACTATTGAAAAAGCATAATGTGCCAAAATTTGCTTTAAATAATGAGACATTGAAAGAACTTGATTCAACAGTGGCTACTACTCCAATGCTTCAGGCGATGAAAATGCCAACAAATTGGTTTAAGACGTCACCTGCTACATCCCCTCCCACACTCACTAAGCAAACAAGGGGAAGAACTCGACGTAGATCTGTATCGCCACTAAAACTGGTAAAAGGAAAACGTAAAACAGCTCCTCCTAGGAAATACATGTTCTCAGACTATTAATATGAAGCAGATGTGTTGCTTGCCATGTAATGAGCCGCCAGAGGTGAATGTCGTTGTCACTTGCACTTGCTGCGCCAGCTCTCATAATGAAACCCCTAAGCAATGTGAACACGATCGCAAAACCGCTAAATGCTGCAGTTGTTGTAAATGTAGAAAGGCAAGAAAGAAAAAAGATGAGAAGGAGGAAAAAGAGTCAGCCGTCATCGACTGAACGTTTGAAGTCAATCTATTATGATGTAAAACATCCGGCAGGATTTGCATCTATCAAGAAATTATCAAAAGCGAGTGGTCTTCCACAATCACAAGTGAAACGATGGTTAAAGGGTCAGGCTACCTATACACTCCACAAACAAGCGAAAAAGAAGTACCGCACCCGCCATTATATTGTTCATGACATCGATGAACAGTGGCAAGCAGATTTGTGCGATGTTGCCTCCATTTCAAAACATAACTCGGGCAATAATTTTATTTTAACCGTCATTGATATTTTCTCGCGTTATGCGTGGGCTCAACCTTTAAAAACTAAAGAAGGGAAAGGAGTAGCAAAAGCATTCCAAACAATTTTTCGAGAAGGTCGCATTCCAAAAAGAATTCAGAGTGATCAAGGAAAAGAGTTTGAAAATCAGCATGTGACAAGATTATTTGAGAGGCATGACATTGAGTTGTTTAGTGTAAAGAGCGCTTATAAAGCTGCACTCGTTGAACGTTTTAATCGCACATTAAAAAATCGTTTGTGGCGACATTTTACTGCCAACTTGACACAAAATTGGACAAAGGTTCTACAAGATACACTCCATGCCTACAATCACTCTATCCATCGTTCTATTGGACTCAGACCAGTAGATGTAAATGCTGACAATGTAGATAAAGTGCGCGAATCATTCCAACGTAAACGCACTCATGTGAAAAGTGATGTGAAAATTGGCGATAAAGTTCGTATCTCAAAAGTGAAAAGTGTTTTTGCTAAAGGGTACCTCCCGAATTGGACAGAGGAGGTATTTACAGTATCAAGGATTAATCAAAAAGACTCTCCGACCACCTACAAGTTGAAAGATTACGATAATGAAGAAATTGAGGGTAGCTTTTACCGCGATGAGATTGAGGTAGTCACTGAAAGTGAAACATATTTGGTAGAGAAAATCATTCGATGTAAAAAACGGCAAGGTGAAGAATGGTGTCTTGTTAAATGGACTGGTTATCCTTCAAGTATGAACTCTTGGATGCGTCGTGCCGACATCTTTCATCTAAGTGATCGACAGTGATTCATGCAAAGTTGTAACTAACAATGTTTAGGGTTTGAGCTATGAATCCAACTGCCTCATTTTATTCACGACCCTCCTACGTAAGTGGTGGAGGACAAATTTACATCGGTGCTCGCCGCCAACGTGGAGGTAGCATACTTGGTGCACTGAAATCTGTTGTAGCACCTCTCATATCCAATGTCGGTAGATCTTTAAAACGAAATGTTTTAAGTAATGCCGTTGGCTTTGCTGGTGATGTTGCTAGTGATCTTTCCAGAGGTAGAAGTTTTAAGAGCAGTTTGTTGAATCGTGGGAAGGAACGCGGTTTAAAAACATTGAAGCAGACCATTGCTGGTGTTACTCAAGGAAAGAAATCACCTAAACGAATGAGAAAAGGAAGGAGGAAACATCGCGGAGCTGGTAAGGTGCGATCTTCAGTCAAAAGGCATTCACGCAAACGTCGCAGAGGCTCTAATCATTCATCAGGCGCTAAACGACGACGCTGCTATAACTTCTAATCATGGAGTGTAAAACTTCCGGTTTTTGTTTGTTCGATCAACAAGCCATACAGACAGATATTCTTAGTTCAAGTATTGTAGATTATCATCCTCGAACAGCTGAGAATGCTGGCCCATTGAATTTGTTATTCCTGGTGGTAGTGATGACTACATAGATTTGAGTTATGCGATGCTTGATTTGAGGTTTAGAATTCAGCAAGCAGATGGAACTGCTATTGACGATGCACATAAAGTTGGACTGAACAATTTACCATTGACTACATTACTTCGCGATGTTTCTCTAACGATTGGAGAGCAGCAGGTGGAAGGTGGTCAAAGCGATTATCCCTATAAATCATATTTCAATCATGTATCACAGTTTCATCCAGCAGCACAAAAAAGTCATATGGAAGCCATGGGATGGTACAGAGATGAACAGGAAAATTTGATGTTGAAACAAACAGTGGCTTTGTAAAGCGATCTGCTATGATTAAAGATAGTAGAGTATGTCAGCTATATGGTCCGCTGAATTTAGACTTCTTTAGACAGTCAAAGTTTTTACTCTGTAATACCAGCATGCGACTCAAGCTGACATTGAATAAGCCTGAATTTGCGCTGAATGCATTTGCTAAAGTTGACAATTTTAGAATTCATGTGGAAGATATTGCACTTTAACATTCGTCGAGTAGTACCGAATCCAAGTGTCATTAGAGGGCATGCTGAAGGTCTTAACCGCCAAAATGCCATTTACCCCGTTCAGCATACAAAGCTTCTCACCTTTACAATTCCGAAAGATCAAAAGAGTTTCATGAAAGATGGCCTCTTTCCATCGGAAGCACCGAAGCTCCTCATGGTGGCAATGGTTGAAAATGATGCATTTAATGGTAATATAAAGAAGAATCCTTTCAATTTTAAACACAATCAGTTAAGTGAAATTGCTTTACGTGTTAATGGTGTGAGTCATCCTGGTCCACCCTACAAACCAGATTTTGCTTCGGATCAATTTATGCGCAGTTATGTTGATTTTATGGATGTCTTTGGCTTTTACAATACGGATGATACCAACGGACTGACTATGAAAGAATTTAAGAGTGGATATACTATTTATGCATTTGATTTGACTGCTGACAGCGATATTAGTGCACCCTATCGTCAAGCGAACGTGCCTCATAATATTCGTTTGGATTTGACGTTCAAAAGAACACTACCTGAGACGATCAATGTATTAATTTATGCAGTCTTCGATTCAAATATTGAAATTACAAAGTATCGTGACGTGATTCTTCAGTATAATCGTTAATGAGTTGGTTGACTGCTGACGATATTAAGACTAAAGTGCAGCGTAATGCAGACGAAGCGACGTTGAAAGCTTTCGATAATGTCTATTCACTCGATACCTTACCACCTGCAGTAAATCACTATCCCATCTTTATTGTGCTAAACACTCATTCACAGAATTTAGGCGGTGAGCATTGGAAAGCGATCTTTATTGGAGAAGACCGACGTGGTGAACTATTTGACTCTCTTGCTCAACCTCCAAATATACCAACACAGCAGTGGTTGAGAAAACATACGCGTCAATATCAGCGAAATGAACGCATACTACAACATCCACTTTCATCAACGTGTGGTGCTTTTGTACTGTACTTCATCTTAAAACGTTTACATGTATCTCGATTTGCATCTGTTATTCAAAACTTTTCATGTAATCCATCCTCTAATGAAAAAATGATTTGTAAGTTCTATCATGATTTGAAATAAAAACATCATGTTGGAAAAATTGTTTTTTATTTTACAATCCGCTGGGTACGTACATACTCAATGAGATAGTCTAGGATCATATTTGCTTGTTCATGAGATTTTAGTCCAGTAATGATCACTTTACTATTATGAAAGATTGCCACATGCACAGGCAACCAACAACTAATGAGAGCTGCAGGAAAAAGTTCGGGTTCATAACACAAACTGTAACTGCTGGTACGAATCTTCAAAAATGATAGACTGTCACTCAATTGAGTAGAGATCACCATATTGTCCACAGTCAGATTCGACATCACACACCTCTCCCTCTTCCATATCCGACGTAGTAGTCTCTGTAGCTCTAAGCGCATTGACTGCGCCGATGAATGAGAAAGGGCGCCGAGAATCTGTACAGTCCCATTTGGGAAGAGTTGAAGATTCCGTGAATTGTTCATCTTCACCACTAACATTTGAGGACGGCCCGGGTAATACTTGCTGTTTGGAAGCTGTTGGCGTAATGTTGTGAGATCGATTTTGGTGTAGAGTCTGAAGCGACGGAGAATGTTGACGATGGTGTAGCGATGGCGCTTCATGATGAAAGAATGAGTAAATTGAGCGATGTACCTTCCTTTTATACTTTTCCCAACTACCTTGATGAAATGTGAAGTTAGTATGAAGTTGGGAATGATAGAGTTGAATTCGCCGATTGTTGACGCGCAGCCAGATGCGATTTCCAATACGTGAATGTCTTTTCATATAGAAGTATTTCAAGTCCTTCATGATATGATGTAGAGATTGAAAATGACGATAAGATAAAACAAACTCTCTTCTCACATTTCCAGTTGAATCTTTGAAATAGACGTTTCGATCATGATCCGTTTCAATACGTTGTAGGGAATCTAATTTCCAACTCATGGTGCGTGGTAATCATATCTGATTAAGATTTGCATAGTAGGGCGATGAACTCACGACGAATAAATGTCATGATGGAGCGATGTATGTATCTTCTATACTTCTCCCAATTGTATTTGCGAAATGAGAAACAGTTTGCGGAATGAGAATGGTAGATTTGAATTTCATTTCTGTAATGTTGAAGCCAAACTTGATCACCCAAGGAGATGAATCTTAATGTTTCAAAATATTCCAAATCCCTCATGATATCATTGAGGTTGACAAATTGTCGCCATGTTAATGTAATTCCTCTTGATGTATGACCATGAGAATTTTTGAAATGTACGTTTCCATCACGATCAACTCTGATATATTGTAGAGAGTCCAAAATCCAAGTCTTCATGATGTTATGCAAAGTTGCAGATTAGCAATATAAAAATGTCGTTTTATCATATTTTGCTTAGCAATGCGGCTACAAAGAGATTTACTAGCAATCGAGCCGCACTCTTTTCTACTCCCATTGATCATGCACAACAGCTAAATGGGAATTGGGAAGTGGGTGTCACTCAACTTGTTTATAGCAACTGTGTCTATACTTTTGATCATGAGGTGATGACTATTAATATGAGGCGTACAGCTGCTTATCAATGTGAAAAGGGGTGCCGAGTATACATTCCACAGTGGCCAAAGAAAGATCTCTTATCATGTAAAAAGTTTATATATGATTTCTTGAATAAAGCGTGTAAACATATTGTCCAATTTACTCCGCACAATGATGATTATAATTATGTACATCATGTAGTTGAGAAAGATTGGATTGTTGGTTTAAGTCCAAGTTTAAGAAATGATTTAGGCTACCTCGCTAGCGCCTTAACAAGCTATGATAATTTTAACGTTAATTACCACATAAGTGGTCATAAACAGTTAATATATCGAGAGGAAGCTTATTATGTAGATCTTATTCCAAGAAATGAGAAGACGTTGGTGAAGAAGATTGTGATTAAGCCAAGAAAGACAAACATGACTCCTGAAACATTATTGAAGAAATTTAATTATCTCCTTCGAGTTGATGACAAACAAGTGGCAACATTGACTTATATTAAATCATCTAATCATATTGCAATAAGCAAATTAAATGATGATGATCTAGTATTAGTTTGTTCAAAAGATTTTCATCAGTTCTTACGACATCGTTCTGCAGCTGTTCATGGAAAATCTGATATGCAACATTTACCATGTGAAAGGTCAAATCAATTTGATACAGAATGGGCCGTATCTTTATACAGAAAGTGTGTAGAGCCTTTTGGTGGTTTCTTACATGAAACAAGAGTGTTGATGCCTCGCATTATTACTTCGGTTAAATTGGTTGTAGATTATTTAAATGAAGTGATTAATGAGCAACATATTTCATTTTCTGAAAAAGAAGGTACTTTGTCTCTCACTATAAGTGGAAAAGGTATTGAACTAATTATGGATAAAACTCTAATGGACATTTTGGGTTTTGACCAAAATATCTTTAAAAGTGGTACTGTAACCAAAGCTAGCGCAGACATGTCGCTATCGCGTCGTATTAACTATTTTCAGATATATTCCAATATTGGTGAAGATGTACGTGTGGGAGATGTTGAAGCTCCATTGCTAGCAATGATACCATACCAGCCAAAGAGCTGCAGTATTTTATCTGAGCATACTTTCAAGAAAGTGCATTATACAAAGCTGAAATCAAACTACATCCCACAAATTGATATTGCCATTTATGACGATGCTGGTGCGTTAATTCCTTTTCATAAAGATGCTGTGACAAGTATCACACTCCATTTCCGAATGAAGAGTTAATGCAAACGTATGCTAATATATTTTTCCAATGTGAATAATATGGAAAGTGAAAATAAGGACTCGTTTCTAATCTACTTGCCCAGTAATGCTTCTATGAATAAATTTCCCAAAAATAAACCATCAGACTATCGAGTAGAATTAAATCGGCCACTGCATTTAGAAGGTGAATGGGAGGTTGGCGTTTCTAGTATTTGCTATGATAGCAATATTCAGAATGTGAATGATTTGGAAGAAATGATATTGACTCCTCGCACCCATGATGGAATAACGATGAATAATGCATTCCAGTTCCCATACAATTTAACATCAGATGGAAAGTGGAACTATGAATGGATTCAGATAAAATCAGATTCTTATGAGCCATTTGGGAATGAGAAAATTATTAAGGCATTCAACAGTGGTAATACTTCCATCATGAAGAATAAAAATCAGAAAGCTTATGAGTTTACTATCTATCATTGGAGTGGGAGACAGTTCCTCCGCTTTCATTCTTTTACTAAAGGTCTTACGCTGAGGTTGGATAGTGAATTCTATCCGCATCTCGGTTTTGGTCATGGACTACATCTAACGTCAATTGCTACTGCAAATGTTAGAAAAGTTTATTCAAATCGAATCAACAAATTTCATTATAGATTTAAAATATTTGATGAAGATGTTGTAGAATGCGAAGAACGCATCATTTTGAAAAAGCGTGGTGTTCAACCTTTATCACTTATTGAGTTAGTAAAACGATGGAATGAGACTGTGGGTAAGAAGTATGGAGAGAAAATTATGGCGGACAAAAATAAGTTGGTTATTCAGAAATATAATGACAAACTTACAGTTTATTTCTCTCCAACCTTGCGTCATTTTGTAAGACATTATACACCTATTATTGGAAGCGGTGTGGTGTATGCTTCTCATGAATATCACACTAAAGCTGATTCAGTTAATGATGAATGGTGGGTGGACATCTATGGCGATCGCATCAAGAAAATTTACCAGTCTTATGAAGAATCTAAAGTTGCTATCAATATAATGCCGCGTCTATATCATACAGTTGAAAGCTTCATTCATGTAGTAAATTTTCTTGATGCGATCGCCATAGATGTCCACCCACCATTCATCATTAACTGAATCAGCTTTAGTGTGATATTCATGAGAAGCATACACCACACCGCTTCCAATAATAGGTGTATAATGTCTTACAAAATGACGCAAGGTTGGAGAGAAATAAACTGTAAGTTTGTCATTATATTTCTGAATAACCAACTTATTTTTGTCCGCCATAATTTTCTCTCCATACTTCTTACCCACAGTCTCATTCCATCGTTTTACTAACTCAATAAGTGATAAAGGTTGAACACCACGCTTTTTCAAAATGATGCGTTCTTCGCATTCTACAACATCTTCATCAAATATTTTAAATCTATAATGAAATTTGTTGATTCGATTTGAATAAACTTTTCTAACATTTGCAGTAGCAATTGACGTTAGATGTAGTCCATGACCAAAACCGAGATGCGGATAGAATTCACTATCCAACCTCAGCGTAAGACCTTTAGTAAAAGAATGAAAGCGGAGGAACTGTCTCCCACTCCAATGATAGATAGTAAACTCATAAGCTTTCTGATTTTTATTCTTCATGATGGAAGTATTACCACTGTTGAATGCCTTAATAATTTTCTCATTCCCAAATGGCTCATAAGAATCTGATTTTATCTGAATCCATTCATAGTTCCACTTTCCATCTGATGTTAAATTGTATGGGAACTGGAATGCATTATTCATCGTTATTCCATCATGGGTGCGAGGAGTCAATATCATTTCTTCCAAATCATTCACATTCTGAATATTGCTATCATAGCAAATACTAGAAACGCCAACCTCCCATTCACCTTCTAAATGCAGTGGCCGATTTAATTCTACTCGATAGTCTGATGGTTTATTTTTGGGAAATTTATTCATAGAAGCATTACTGGGCAAGTAGATTAGAAACGAGTCCTTATTTTCACTTTCCATATTATTCACATTGGAAAAATATATTAGCATACGTTTGCATTAACTCTTCATTCGGAAATGGAGTGTGATACTTGTCACAGCATCTTTATGAAAAGGAATTAACGCACCAGCATCGTCATAAATGGCAATATCAATTTGTGGGATGTAGTTTGATTTCAGCTTTGTATAATGCACTTTCTTGAAAGTATGCTCAGATAAAATACTGCAGCTCTTTGGCTGGTATGGTATCATTGCTAGCAATGGAGCTTCAACATCTCCCACACGTACATCTTCACCAATATTGGAATATATCTGAAAATAGTTAATACGACGCGATAGCGACATGTCTGCGCTAGCTTTGGTTACAGTACCACTTTTAAAGATATTTTGGTCAAAACCCAAAATGTCCATTAGAGTTTTATCCATAATTAGTTCAATACCTTTTCCACTTATAGTGAGAGACAAAGTACCTTCTTTTTCAGAAAATGAAATATGTTGCTCATTAATCACTTCATTTAAATAATCTACAACCAATTTAACCGAAGTAATAATGCGAGGCATCAACACTCTTGTTTCATGTAAGAAACCACCAAAAGGCTCTACACACTTTCTGTATAAAGATACGGCCATTCTGTATCAAATTGATTTGACCTTTCACATGGTAAATGTTGCATATCAGATTTTCCATGAACAGCTGCAGAACGATGTCGTAAGAACTGATGAAAATCTTTTGAACAAACTAATACTAGATCATCATCATTTAATTTGCTTATTGCAATATGATTAGATGATTTAATATAAGTCAATGTTGCCACTTGTTTGTCATCAACTCGAAGGAGATAATTAAATTTCTTCAATAATGTTTCAGGAGTCATGTTTGTCTTTCTTGGCTTAATCACAATCTTCTTCACCAACGTCTTCTCATTTCTTGGAATAAGATCTACATAATAAGCTTCCTCTCGATATATTAACTGTTTATGACCACTTATGTGGTAATTAACGTTAAAATTATCATAGCTTGTTAAGGCGCTAGCGAGGTAGCCTAAATCATTTCTTAAACTTGGACTTAAACCAACAATCCAATCTTTCTCAACTACATGATGTACATAATTATAATCATCATTGTGCGGAGTAAATTGGACAATATGTTTACACGCTTTATTCAAGAAATCATATATAAACTTTTTACATGATAAGAGATCTTTCTTTGGCCACTGTGGAATGTATACTCGGCACCCCTTTTCACATTGATAAGCAGCTGTACGCCTCATATTAATAGTCATCACCTCATGATCAAAAGTATAGACACAGTTGCTATAAACAAGTTGAGTGACACCCACTTCCCAATTCCCATTTAGCTGTTGTGCATGATCAATGGGAGTAGAAAAGAGTGCGGCTCGATTGCTAGTAAATCTCTTTGTAGCCGCATTGCTAAGCAAAATATGATAAAACGACATTTTTATATTGCTAATCTGCAACTTTGCATAACATCATGAAGACTTGGATTTTGGACTCTCTACAATATATCAGAGTTGATCGTGATGGAAACGTACATTTCAAAAATTCTCATGGTCATACATCAAGAGGAATTACATTAACATGGCGACAATTTGTCAACCTCAATGATATCATGAGGGATTTGGAATATTTTGAAACATTAAGATTCATCTCCTTGGGTGATCAAGTTTGGCTTCAACATTACAGAAATGAAATTCAAATCTACCATTCTCATTCCGCAAACTGTTTCTCATTTCGCAAATACAATTGGGAGAAGTATAGAAGATACATACATCGCTCCATCATGACATTTATTCGTCGTGAGTTCATCGCCCTACTATGCAAATCTTAATCAGATATGATTACCACGCACCATGAGTTGGAAATTAGATTCCCTACAACGTATTGAAACGGATCATGATCGAAACGTCTATTTCAAAGATTCAACTGGAAATGTGAGAAGAGAGTTTGTTTTATCTTATCGTCATTTTCAATCTCTACATCATATCATGAAGGACTTGAAATACTTCTATATGAAAAGACATTCACGTATTGGAAATCGCATCTGGCTGCGCGTCAACAATCGGCGAATTCAACTCTATCATTCCCAACTTCATACTAACTTCACATTTCATCAAGGTAGTTGGGAAAAGTATAAAAGGAAGGTACATCGCTCAATTTACTCATTCTTTCATCATGAAGCGCCATCGCTACACCATCGTCAACATTCTCCGTCGCTTCAGACTCTACACCAAAATCGATCTCACAACATTACGCCAACAGCTTCCAAACAGCAAGTATTACCCGGGCCGTCCTCAAATGTTAGTGGTGAAGATGAACAATTCACGGAATCTTCAACTCTTCCCAAATGGGACTGTACAGATTCTCGGCGCCCTTTCTCATTCATCGGCGCAGTCAATGCGCTTAGAGCTACAGAGACTACTACGTCGGATATGGAAGAGGGAGAGGTGTGTGATGTCGAATCTGACTGTGGACAATATGGTGATCTCTACTCAATTGAGTGACAGTCTATCATTTTTGAAGATTCGTACCAGCAGTTACAGTTTGTGTTATGAACCCGAACTTTTTCCTGCAGCTCTCATTAGTTGTTGGTTGCCTGTGCATGTGGCAATCTTTCATAATAGTAAAGTGATCATTACTGGACTAAAATCTCATGAACAAGCAAATATGATCCTAGACTATCTCATTGAGTATGTACGTACCCAGCGGATTGTAAAATAAAAAACAATTTTTCCAACATGATGTTTTTATTTCAAATCATGATAGAACTTACAAATCATTTTTTCATTAGAGGATGGATTACATGAAAAGTTTTGAATAACAGATGCAAATCGAGATACATGTAAACGTTTTAAGATGAAGTACAGTACAAAAGCACCACACGTTGATGAAAGTGGATGTTGTAGTATGCGTTCATTTCGCTGATATTGACGCGTATGTTTTCTCAACCACTGCTGTGTTGGTATATTTGGAGGTTGAGCAAGAGAGTCAAATAGTTCACCACGTCGGTCTTCTCCAATAAAGATCGCTTTCCAATGCTCACCGCCTAAATTCTGTGAATGAGTGTTTAGCACAATAAAGATGGGATAGTGATTTACTGCAGGTGGTAAGGTATCGAGTGAATAGACATTATCGAAAGCTTTCAACGTCGCTTCGTCTGCATTACGCTGCACTTTAGTCTTAATATCGTCAGCAGTCAACCAACTCATTAACGATTATACTGAAGAATCACGTCACGATACTTTGTAATTTCAATATTTGAATCGAAGACTGCATAAATTAATACATTGATCGTCTCAGGTAGTGTTCTTTTGAACGTCAAATCCAAACGAATATTATGAGGCACGTTCGCTTGACGATAGGGTGCACTAATATCGCTGTCAGCAGTCAAATCAAATGCATAAATAGTATATCCACTCTTAAATTCTTTCATAGTCAGTCCGTTGGTATCATCCGTATTGTAAAAGCCAAAGACATCCATAAAATCAACATAACTGCGCATAAATTGATCCGAAGCAAAATCTGGTTTGTAGGGTGGACCAGGATGACTCACACCATTAACACGTAAAGCAATTTCACTTAACTGATTGTGTTTAAAATTGAAAGGATTCTTCTTTATATTACCATTAAATGCATCATTTTCAACCATTGCCACCATGAGGAGCTTCGGTGCTTCCGATGGAAAGAGGCCATCTTTCATGAAACTCTTTTGATCTTTCGGAATTGTAAAGGTGAGAAGCTTTGTATGCTGAACGGGGTAAATGGCATTTTGGCGGTTAAGACCTTCAGCATGCCCTCTAATGACACTTGGATTCGGTACTACTCGACGAATGTAAAGTGCAATATCTTCCACATGAATTCTAAAATTGTCAACTTTAGCAAATGCATTCAGCGCAAATTCAGGCTTATTCAATGTCAGCTTGAGTCGCATGCTGGTATTACAGAGTAAAAACTTTGACTGTCTAAAGAAGTCTAAATTCAGCGGACCATATAGCTGACATACTCTACTATCTTTAATCATAGCAGATCGCTTTACAAAGCCACTGTTTGTTTCAACATCAAATTTTCCTGCTTCATCTCTGTACCATCCCATGGCTTCCATATGACTTTTTTGTGCTGCTGGATGAAACTGTGATACATGATTGAAATATGATTTATAGGGATAATCGCTTTGACCACCTTCCACCTGCTGCTCTCCAATCGTTAGAGAAACATCGCGAAGTAATGTAGTCAATGGTAAATTGTTCAGTCCAACTTTATGTGCATCGTCAATAGCAGTTCCATCTGCTTGCTGAATTCTAAACCTCAAATCAAGCATCGCATAACTCAAATCTATGTAGTCATCACTACCACCAGGAATAACAAATTCAATGGGGCCAGCATTCTCAGCTGTTCGAGGATGATAATCTACAATACTTGAACTAAGAATATCTGTCTGTATGGCTTGTTGATCGAACAAACAAAAACCGGAAGTTTTACACTCCATGATTAGAAGTTATAGCAGCGTCGTCGTTTAGCGCCTGATGAATGATTAGAGCCTCTGCGACGTTTGCGTGAATGCCTTTTGACTGAAGATCGCACCTTACCAGCTCCGCGATGTTTCCTCCTTCCTTTTCTCATTCGTTTAGGTGATTTCTTTCCTTGAGTAACACCAGCAATGGTCTGCTTCAATGTTTTTAAACCGCGTTCCTTCCCACGATTCAACAAACTGCTCTTAAAACTTCTACCTCTGGAAAGATCACTAGCAACATCACCAGCAAAGCCAACGGCATTACTTAAAACATTTCGTTTTAAAGATCTACCGACATTGGATATGAGAGGTGCTACAACAGATTTCAGTGCACCAAGTATGCTACCTCCACGTTGGCGGCGAGCACCGATGTAAATTTGTCCTCCACCACTTACGTAGGAGGGTCGTGAATAAAATGAGGCAGTTGGATTCATAGCTCAAACCCTAAACATTGTTAGTTACAACTTTGCATGAATCACTGTCGATCACTTAGATGAAAGATGTCGGCACGACGCATCCAAGAGTTCATACTTGAAGGATAACCAGTCCATTTAACAAGACACCATTCTTCACCTTGCCGTTTTTTACATCGAATGATTTTCTCTACCAAATATGTTTCACTTTCAGTGACTACCTCAATCTCATCGCGGTAAAAGCTACCCTCAATTTCTTCATTATCGTAATCTTTCAACTTGTAGGTGGTCGGAGAGTCTTTTTGATTAATCCTTGATACTGTAAATACCTCCTCTGTCCAATTCGGGAGGTACCCTTTAGCAAAAACACTTTTCACTTTTGAGATACGAACTTTATCGCCAATTTTCACATCACTTTTCACATGAGTGCGTTTACGTTGGAATGATTCGCGCACTTTATCTACATTGTCAGCATTTACATCTACTGGTCTGAGTCCAATAGAACGATGGATAGAGTGATTGTAGGCATGGAGTGTATCTTGTAGAACCTTTGTCCAATTTTGTGTCAAGTTGGCAGTAAAATGTCGCCACAAACGATTTTTTAATGTGCGATTAAAACGTTCAACGAGTGCAGCTTTATAAGCGCTCTTTACACTAAACAACTCAATGTCATGCCTCTCAAATAATCTTGTCACATGCTGATTTTCAAACTCTTTTCCTTGATCACTCTGAATTCTTTTTGGAATGCGACCTTCTCGAAAAATTGTTTGGAATGCTTTTGCTACTCCTTTCCCTTCTTTAGTTTTTAAAGGTTGAGCCCACGCATAACGCGAGAAAATATCAATGACGGTTAAAATAAAATTATTGCCCGAGTTATGTTTTGAAATGGAGGCAACATCGCACAAATCTGCTTGCCACTGTTCATCGATGTCATGAACAATATAATGGCGGGTGCGGTACTTCTTTTTCGCTTGTTTGTGGAGTGTATAGGTAGCCTGACCCTTTAACCATCGTTTCACTTGTGATTGTGGAAGACCACTCGCTTTTGATAATTTCTTGATAGATGCAAATCCTGCCGGATGTTTTACATCATAATAGATTGACTTCAAACGTTCAGTCGATGACGGCTGACTCTTTTTCCTCCTTCTCATCTTTTTTCTTTCTTGCCTTTCTACATTTACAACAACTGCAGCATTTAGCGGTTTTGCGATCGTGTTCACATTGCTTAGGGGTTTCATTATGAGAGCTGGCGCAGCAAGTGCAAGTGACAACGACATTCACCTCTGGCGGCTCATTACATGGCAAGCAACACATCTGCTTCATATTAATAGTCTGAGAACATGTATTTCCTAGGAGGAGCTGTTTTACGTTTTCCTTTTACCAGTTTTAGTGGCGATACAGATGTACGTCGAGTTCTTCCCCTTGTTTGCTTAGTGAGTGTGGGAGGGGATGTAGCAGGTGACGTCTTAAACCAATTTGTTGGCATTTTCATCGCCTGAAGCATTGGAGTAGTAGCCACTGTTGAATCAAGTTCTTTCAATGTCTCATTATTTAAAGCAAATTTTGGCACATTATGCTTTTTCAATAGTTTAAGAAAGTATGACCAACCAGGTGGAACATAGCCCTGACGGCGCTTTCTACGTGTCGCATACTGAATCAAGTCTTCATAACGTGAAGCATCAATCACTTTATTTTCATCTGTAATGATTTCTCCTCTATCATTTACATTGAGATGGGGTTCAATACTGTTGAAAAGAGATATGGCATGTGCGCGAGATGCTAAAGGTGTAGCAGTCGATACAGAGTCACGCATCTTATTCTTCAAGTTTTTCAATTGCTCAACAGTTTCCGATTGTAATAATACAGCACGATGTGGATCTTTGATGTGAACATTTTGCTGATAATCTATTTCTTTCCTATACATTTGATTTGCAAGAGGTTGCTTTACTTGCTGCATGGCAGTCAATTGTACATATTCATCCTGAGGAATAACAATCATGCGAGAATAAGAACTCATAGTTTGTAGATAATCATGGGAGTTTTCAAAATATCACTTCGAAATCTAAATTCTTCCGGACACTCTTGCGTAAAGTCAATGAATAAGTAACCGTATGGTTTTTCAGTAGCTGCTTGAAAAATTTCAATTAAGGCTTTTGATCCTCTGGGTGCAACTTGTCGCGCTAAAATTTCAAATTGACTTTTATCTCGCGGATTCTTGAAAATAGCATAATAGTGTGTATTCAGGTTTCGTGTACGAGCTTCTTTTCCATCAGGAAACAAATTTTGTGTAATATAGATGATAAAACACCTTTTATGGTGTGCTGCGCGAGTGAACATATCTGTAACATCTTTTGAATTCTTACTTTCTTTTAATAAATCATCCAATACAACAACATCATTAGACTGAAGTTTATCCACTGGAATAATTCCTTCATGTCGAATAAAGTTGCGACTTTGCAATTCCTGAAACAGCGACGGTTGATAAATACCATAACACCAAATCACTCGATTGATAGGTTCCTTAAACAACTCCCTTCTTTTATCCAATAAATTCAGCGTGAAAACAGTTTTACCTGCATGAGATGGACCTGATACAGTCAGAACTTTATCACATTGAAGTCTGAAATCCATTTTATTACTTTGAGACTCAACATTTGCATAATTAACGCTTAGAGCCAAAGATATTTCCCAATAGGTTGCCCACGGCAGGACCTATCATTGGAAGTATTGCTGAAAGGAAACCGCCCTTTTGTGTTAGAGTTTTCCTCTTTCTTTGAAGGGCGACTTTAGGATTGGAGATGAAACGCAATTTCGTAGCATATCGCTTAAGTAACTTTCGTTGTTTTGGCGCTAATTTCTTCGTCCTCAACTTCCTCACATGAGAAATAATTTCACAAATGAATTTATCGTTAGCATGTCGTATAGCATTGTATCGCTGATTTGCTTTCATTCGTCGGAGAGCTTGAATGGCTGAAGAAAACTTTTGACTTTTACGTTTCGTCATTTTACGTTTCGCCATTTTCCGTGTTAGTCTTTGCTAAAACCTATCTTTACCACATTTGCATAGGTACTAACTATTGCGACATAAGTGACACTCGAAATGAGCAATGTCACAGTGGTTACATTGGCAAAGTTGAATGCAATTACGTATGAAACAGCGTTGACAAAAAGCATGCTTACATCTCTTGAAGATGCGCTTTTCATTTCCATCCTTTCGCTTACATACATCGCAACACATAGTTTCACCGTTACTGATGTCTATAGCAAGTCTTTTTGAAGATATGAATTTGCTAGCCTTTTCTAAATAATAGACGCATGTACAGAAGGAATATACTTCGAGAGTGAGCAGACATAGCTCGAAAACCAGTTGTGCTACAATCAAGTACCACTGCATTTTCAATTTTTCTTTATGGAAAGTTGAATGTGAATATCTGAAATCGCTTCAATCACTAGACTGCTACCATGATGGTTAAATGCGTTAAGACGTTCAGCAATTTTTATCATATGTCTTTTAAAAAATTCTTCGGGGTGATCTACCACTTCCATTGAATAAGAAGCAAAATGGAAAGAGCGACTTTCCACCTCTTCCTTTCCAAAATGACTAAACTTAATTTTCGCAACTAATCGCGCCATGATAATGCTATCAGAGAATGTATTCATTAACTCTAGAAATAGAGTGCTAGCATCATCGACCACTGCTTCGATGTCGGTCTCATCTTTATGAAATTTTATCACATAATCTTGAACAGCTCCTTTTAAACTTTGCCTATGAAAACGTAATGTTCCGCAGTCGTTTGAGAAAGACATGATCGCCCTTTATCTAACCCATCCATTGCATGAAAACAACAACTCTTCTCATAGTAACATTTATTGAATAATGGTAACAAGCATGCATTATAAATCAATGGTTTGAAAGAGATAAAATAGATACAGCTGGTAACTATCATACAGCGAGCAATGATAACCATACAGGACTTTGGCAGTGTTGAGGTAAGGAGGAAAGAAGCATTGGTTATGAACGTAGCTACTACAACGAACAGACAAAATAGGAACACACAAATCCTTAAAACGTTTTGTGACTTCATGATAATGTTGATTCACTCTACTATCCCAAGGTGGGAGCAAAATATCATCAATGATTAGATTGGGAAATACTTTCCTCTCCTTACCAGGATTATTACAAAAGATGCGTATAACATTGAAAGCAGCTAACCATCGTTTAAAGTCAATAAGAAGAGCACTCTCACAAGAAAAGCCATAGTCTTGCAAATATTTCAGATTAAGTCCATGAATGTGTTTTCTCGCCCATTGATCAACATTGGGATCGCAGTTGGCATGTTGATGATAGACACTAACAATCTGATATGTCCAATTGTTCATAGCAATAGCACTGAGCTCCTGTACAGGTTCACCCTCACAATCCATAAAAATGATGATAGAAGCCTAAAACGGAAATTTACACATCTAAGGAAACGTTCTATAACATATTACAAAATGAAGAATTACATCGATGCTTTTCACGACAAAATACACAAATGATATGATGGCAACGAAGAAGTAAAATGTATCTAATAAGACCACGTCTACGACACTCAAAGCACATAAGCGAATTGTCATAGGGTAAAGTTAGGAAAGGACTAGCAATTCTCCTTCTTTGATTTGCGTTTTGATGTAGCATTCTTCTCCGACTTGCGCTTCGTACCACTGCTGTTAAGGATTTGATCAATTATGTCGTCCACGTTGGGTGGTTTCGGAATATATAGGATGGATTCCATATGCATGGAGAGAGAGGCTATTTTATTATCCTTGTGTCGACCATAATATAGCCCATTCACTTTGAAAAGGATATCCCAAGTACCTTCTCCGAGCTCATCACATCTGATGGGTATTGAATGATCTCCATCCTTCTTATAGTAAGTACACCAATGTGATACCGGTAGGCAAATGTGATTACCATCCCAAATCTTTCTATAGGGAGTATCCTTGTCATCTCTCGCCTTCCACTCTTGAGCAAGAGGAGTAGGAATGTCCATATTTAATGTCACGTACTCCTCAATAATATCAAGTTGGTGGCGAATGTACGGACTCACGGGGATCAGTATGTAGTCCCCATACTGATTGTGCATTATCTTGACATCCGTGGAAGGGAGCATTCCCGTTTGGAGTACTACGCTATGATCATCATAACGCAAGGCTTGTTTAAATTTACGCTGTAGCGGTGTAGGATTATGTACCTTGGATGTTTCTTCCACTGGCCTCAGTTGTAGATGATCTGACCGTAGCGAACCTTGTAACGTTTGACCGCCATTTTGTCCTACTAGTGCAGCAGATGGAGTAGATGCCTGAAAATGAAAAAAGATTGTATTAAGTTTACGTTCAAGGGAGGAGAGGGAGGGAAGTAGCGACTTACCATTTTAGTTGGATAATAGAACAGGGAACTAGAGAGAGAAAATGTGCGTCCGTCACTCGTGTGATTCAACGATGGAATGATTCTCACTGTGGAAGGCTCGCTATTTATAAAGAAATGCTTGATTCTCATTGGATGATGATCCTCATTGGACAATAACATCAAGTTGATTCCAAATCTGGCATCCGTTTACCAATCCGATAGTTCGTTTTGAAGCTACAGCCCAAAACGTCCCAAATTCTAACTCTGTCGTTTTTCACCAATGTCCCAAAATCTTAAATGGCGTCTCACATGTAAACGAAGGCAGATACGAACAAGCCGATTCTTTCACTGAATTTGTCTCACTCTTAGCTTTCAAACGAGCTATCGCACGACAAAATCCGTCCACTGGAAGCAAGCTGTCCAGGGGGGGGGGACGTCAGCCGAAAATTTTTTCTCTCCGATTTCGCTGGAAACATCCTTCCTAACCCAAAATTTCACGTAGATTCCGAATCTGGCCTCCGTTTTCTCATCCGATGCTTCGTTTGGGCGCTACACACCAAAAACATCACACACTATAGCCTCAAGACTAATCCTGGCGGTCGCCCACGTCAACCTAGACGGTCGCCCACGTCAACCAGGCGGTCGGACCAACTCACCCGAGTCTCACACTCTGTTGTTGCAGAGGGGGGGGGGGACGTCAGCGAACATGTTGTGAACGTGGACCCACCCGGCCGGCACACCACGACAGACCACAACCTCTGTCGTTCCAGAGGGGGGGGGGACTCAGACACGAAGCACCACGGCGGCCGACCACGACATTCTCCCGTGCCAGAGGGGGGGGACGCAGCGATGGCCGCCATCTTGCGCGGTCCAGAAGTGGAGTTTTGCTTACTACTGGCAATGCTCTTTTCTTTGGTTTTACGTTACCGCGTTGAGCTGATTTTTTCATCTGAGCATCAAGGGAATCACGAGCACTTTTGAAATCAATGTCCGTAAAAATAGAAATTTTCCATTTCATTTCTGTATTGAAATATAGCTGTAGCATCGCACCAATGCCTTTCAACGATTCTGGAGGATACATATCTCCATCAACCTTTCTGACCTCAGCGAAGAAGTACTTCAAACAGTGATTGAGATCGTTTGGTGTAAATTCTTTCACATTTTTATATACTTTCAAAACATTATCGTCAATTCTTATTTTCCAGTGGTCATGCCAGGTGACAAATAGCTTGAATGCCCATCTCATCTTATTCCAAGTACTTTTTGGTATTCTATTATCGATATCAGAATTAACTTCTTCCTCTGACATGTTTACAAATCTCGACGTCATTCCTATGTCATTGATTAGTCAAAAGTGAAGAAAGGAATGCTTGCTTAGATAATTAAGCTGTTTCAAAATTCATGAATTCAAATATGAAATATATCCATGGAGTCATTCAGCGAACACATAGTATTATTACACTGACTTCTATGTATCACACAGCTCAAATCTACTCATATGATGCTATGGTATTCTCCTCGCCTTCGGCTCGGAGAATACCGTAGCATCATATTCGTAGATTCTGACCGTGTAATACATCGAAGTCAGTGTAATAATATTACATAAAGTTACTTACAGAACTCGTGCAAAGACATCCAGCTTAATTGCATTTTTCTCGATCACCAAACTATGCCCTCGCCCTTCGGGCTCGTGCATAGACATGTTGATCTCAAAAAATGCAATAAAGCTGGATACTTTGCACTTGTTGTGTAAATAACTGTTCAATTTATCAGACATTGATATTTTGATTTTTATGTAAGATGTAATTTGAAAATCCTTTTTACGTGAACAGGCCGTCATATCGGTGAAAATTTGTAAGATTGGATAATAATACAGCAGCTTGGCTAACTGATAACTTTTTTGATTTAATTTAAATATGCTGCTTAAAGAAAATTCTATCTCATTTCTAATTCCACTCCATGTGAAATTCTAATAAGCTAGATAAATGGAATATAAACACACCTAAATGAATTTCAAAACAAATGTTTTTATCAGGTCTTGTTATTTATCATTGCTGTGTTTGAAGAAACTAAAACCGACCCTCAAACCTGTGGAATAAGAGACAGTAAACGAGAAATTAGAGAAAGACCAAGCAAGCAATTCTGAAGCAGCTGCATAAGCACAGTAATAAAGTCATTCGCAATTCCAAGGTGGATAATTCCTTCTTGAAATCTGGGGCCTATTTCATAAAGTTAAGGAATCTGAAATGTATCACAGCATTTTCAGCAGTGAAATATAAAATAGGGCTTATTGCTTTAAATTGCGTTTCATAAGGATTTCGGACTGGCAAAAGAGTTGATATGTGTCAGTGTGATTAATCTATTAAAACAATTGTGGATATTTATTCGCAAATAAAATCATGGAGCCAGTGATTAAATTTAAGATATTTGCGTAAATGGGTTCACAATATTATTCAGAACAAAATTATAGTTCAATTTAGTGAACCAAAAAATTATTCCTAAAAAATTCAATTAATTCACTTTCATGTATAGCTGAATTCTAACCGAATAGAATAGGCTACTAGTATTTTGATTCTGATCATAGTAATCCGACACTGCATAGTAATGAAGGATTACACCGGTCATGCACATTGAAAACAAGGCTACGTCGTGGACTTTGGTTTCATCGCAGCTGAATTTGTCATCAACAAGCACCAGCTATCCATTGTAATCCAAAACGAAACTAGTCGAATTTTTATGATTCTATCCATTTTGGACTCAATTTTACGCGATGTAGAGTTGCTGAACAATAATCTATGTAGGAATCGAGTGCGCGTCAGCACATTTATATTAACATAGATGAACATCAACGTAGATAAATACAGCAATCAACAAAGTCGTTGAAGTTAGCATCATCTTATGCATTATTTTTTTCAAAATAATTTGCTCACATCTAGAATTTCGCTAGAAACCATTTATTATCACGAGGAATTTGCTCACTGCTATTTCAAAGCCTAAAAGATAATGCAAATAGGTCAAAAGGGCAAATTCGTTTTTCTACTCGGTCAAGTTAGCATTAATTTAAGCATTAAGTTTTTTCTTTCAGATGACCTTTTGACCTATTTGCATTATCTTTTAGGCTTTGAAATAGTAGTGAGCAAATTCCTCGTGTTAATAAATGGTTTCTAGTGAAATTCTAGATGTGAGCAAATTATTTTGAAAAAAATAATGCATAAGATGATGCTAACTTCAACTACTTGCATTACGATGAATTTTTAGGACAATAATGCCGGACAATTAGGGTCGCACAAACATCTGACATTTTCGCCTGGCTATTGCCGTAGTACAATTGAAAATCAATGATCATTTTACTATTTTTAAGTTGCATCAGGCCGTGGTTGCATCTGCAATGTCACTTCTACTTTGGATTTCTATAAGTTTCTCGTTGATCATTCACATATTTATCAACATTTAGTGGATGATAGAGACTTTCATATTTTTATCAGTGAATTCCCATATTTTCGAATTTCGTGCGCTGCTAATGCTTCTTTGCGAATATATGTAGACTGCTTAGAATACTGATTTTAAGTAGTAAGAGATTAATTGCTTAATCTTCAGCTTTCTTTGAAACGCTGTTAATTTCGTCTGCTTCTAAACACTGATTTAACTTACTGCATGCTTTATGCTCATTTCTATGAAACCCAAAAGAATTGTCGACACTGATAAAAACACTGATTTAAAGTGTGGATTGATTTTATGAAAGAGACCCCTGATGAATGCTTGTTTTGGTTTATGAATTGGTTTATCATACGCATGTTCCTCTTGAAATGTCAGGCACTAAGGTTTTACAGGATCCAAGGCTTGTCGAGAGGACCGTCTTGAGGGTACATAACATTGCTCTACGGGCTGGACTTAACCATTGTATTTAGGAGGGTAGAATCTTTAAATCATCGAGATGTGAGGCTAACTTTATGCACACTACCTCCCTGAAACTCTTTTGAGAAAGTCGTAAATGATAAAATGTATTTCATGCCTTCTATGTTGCTCATGGTAAAGCATTGCGTTTCATATTTGCTTCAAATTGTAGCCACTCTTGAATTACTATTTCAACAAAAAGTAAGTCAACGTTCAGACTGTATGTTGCGTTGTGATTGATTCTCTCCAAATTATTTGAAAAACAATTACGGTGTCAAGATTAATATTCTTGTGTCTCTGATTCGCTTTACTTTTTATTGAATATGTTCTTGACAGCATTATCACTAGAGATCCCGCGGTTCAGTGTGTTGACATGGATCGGAAGCAGATCGAATGCTCAAATCCAGCCGCGAAGGAATGTCATCGAGGAGTAAAGATCTACAGGGTGAATCATAAGTCATCGTCAATAGCAAAAAGTCAATTTATCCAAAAGAAATCGATAATTTTCTAATGCATCTAGAAATAAAAGGCCTATAATCGCACAAAAACAAGATAGCTTACATCTCAAACAATCCTCCCTGATTTTTGACGCACATTTGACAGAGTTTTAGAAAGTCCCGGAAGGCTCTACGAAGCATATCAGTTGGTATTTCTTGCAATTCTGCAGCAATTCTTTGCTTCAACTCATTCTGAGATTGAATATGATACCTGCAGGAGAATAAACTCGTGAACGCAGGTATAACCACAACCAGTAGTCACAGACTGTAAGGTCTGGTGACCTTACTGGCCACTCGATGTAGCCCCTCCTGCCAACCCACTGTTGTGGAATTTCCTCATCGAGAATTTGTCGAGCTTTGGCGGAATAATGAGATGCAACAACATCTTGTCGAAATAGCATTTGTCTTTTTCGAGTAAAGAAAGGAACAATCTTCTCTGCCAAAATATCACTTTATCTCTCATCATTCATAGTATCTTTAGAAATATCAAATGAAACCACGCCAGCGTAGCTGATGCAAGACCAAATAGTCAACGAAGGAGTTCTACCGGGATTGGTGATTCGATGACGTGGATTTCTTCAGACCAGTAATGCACATTGTGCTTGTTTACTCTTACACTTACAGCAACAACACACTCATCAGAGAAAGTTAATTTGCTGAGAAACGCAGGATTGCTGTTGAACTTTTGTAACATTCCTTCACAAAATTCTTTTCGTCTGTCGTCGTCATCTTCATCATTTGGGAAAAAGGGCTTATAGGGATGCATCCCTGGACGATTGGAGAATGTTATGGTCTGAAGACAGTCTACGGGTTGATGTTGCAGGATCATCGTGCACGTCTGCCAATACACTTGTTGCTACTTCGTCGCCAGCGGCTGTTACCGTCACAGGTCATCCAGAACGTGGCCTGTCTGCAGCAAGTGATCCAAACTCCAAAAGCTATTATTTCCAATGAATTAATATTGTTCTTGGAAGGGCTGGTTTGTTGTATTTTTGTGTAAATTTTAGGCGGCAGAACTCTATGCTTTCATTCTCAAACGAGATTATCCATGCGGTGATAAGTAATCTTCTCGCTGATCGAGTAATTCATTTTGTGAAAATGAACAAAGATCTGTAGGTATAGCATTGCTATTAGTTAGGCGACATTGTTGTGTTGATGATTTCTATGATAACTACCAAAAGTACGCACTACAATACCAAAAGTGCACAATGCAATATTGAGCCCTTCAGTTTTCGAAATTTTCATATACTTCCGTGACAAGAGACATGAACTATAATAGCAATGCGTTGTTGTACTCAAATTTCACACAGCAATCGAGTCCGGACTCGATTGCTGTGTGAAATTTTCGATTTCCGTACAACAACTCTACATTGTTTCTCATAGATAAGCAACATAAAATTTTGAATTGAAGTGTCGATCAAACTGTACACTTATACTTCATGCTGTAGCTGCATGTGGAGACATCATAGATATCTTTGTTAGCAGTCATACTGTAGAGACATCACATAGATATCTAGCTTAATGAGCCGTCATTTAGCTTGACGATTCTTGACAATTTATGTCAAAGGCATAGATATTTTGTTGACGAAGACTTATGACTCTCTCGATAGAACCCCACTTCACAAACACCACAGCTCCAAGAAACTAGAGTTCCTGCCTTGTCAAATCCCAGAATCAAGTTAGGATCCAAAAGGGAATATTTCAACAATCAAGCAACACAATCAAAAAGCTGCTATTTTCGTACGTATACATATTACCCATTGATCAAAATATATGTGAAATTTGTAACATGTCAAAAATGTTATATAATGTCAAAAAATTAATGAAGAGATAAGGTTCATTTTGATTTTCTATCCCTTCTTTGCTATTCATGATAATGGCTATTGTCTGAATAGTCGTGTATACTGGTTGACTTTTTGATTTATAAAAAATTACTCGACTTTTCCAAAACATATTTTTTACTATGCAAAGTCAATGATATTTCCTCATTAGTATACCCTCTAGAATATTATTCACTAGATACTTTTTGAAGTCAAATATTTGATTATAAAATAAAGAAATATATGCAACGGTTAATAATTCAGTATAGCACAATTCCTTTTTTAACCCATTTTACATTCATTGGATTAATCTCAATTAGTTTATGTGTTCAGCGAGAGTCATTTTTTAAATTATCATTTTGAGATCAATCGCTCAATTTAGATAATTATCTTTCATTTTCTTCAAGACTAATGAGATCCCAATATTTTCATAACACTTACATGCGCATGACCATAATCCGGACATCGATCGACAAAATGTCAATTTTGAATTTGAAGCTCAAATTGATATCGAAATATCGAACATTTCAATTTGCTTTTTCATGACGATTGGTAGCTTTTGTCTGACAGCAACTAATGCGAGTGCAAATCTCGTAGCTATATCATGCTGCATGCCAAGCAGTTTTGACTTTAAACAGATACCCGTTGACCGTGAATGCAGAGTGAGAGAAGTAAAAGTTGCCACACCAATAGTCAGAGTCGCAAAAATAACTTCCGATAGCAAGGTCCCATTCGTGGAAATTTGCTTAAAACACTCAAAGCCTTATAATAACATACTGATGCGCATGTATTTTTTTACCATTGGCCCTGATTTCGACTTATCATCTATAGAGAAAAAGATGATATCATACAAAAAAGGACTCAAGTTTAAGGACCTGTTTCCCAACTGACTTACACCGGCATGAATATAGGCCTAATACATGCCTAAGTTTTAGTTGTCTGCTGTATTGTTCAGATATCCATCCATAAAACAAACGAAAAGCTATTCTGCATTTCAATAATTATGACGGCATTGTCATCATTCTATTGCTTTAATGGATCATCAATCAATTTCGTGTTTTTCAAACTTTCTTTTTTTATTCGTTTTGATATTTTTGGTACGTTAAGGAAACTGAACCTATAGTTAAATTGATGCCTCCGCTATAGACCGGTAGATATATCCTTAGTATAATTCCCCCGTTGAAGCTGCAGTATTTCGCATCATTAGTTCTGATTTTGACTTCTATCAAGAGAGTATTGAACATATAATTCAACTAAATTCAAGTATACGGACTGAAAACCTTTCAGCTATATGATTTAAGATGAACATGTACAATAGTGCATGCAGATTTGACTGACTTACCTGGTCTTATTCTTTGGTACTTACAAGATGAATCCTTTTAATGGTATAGCGAAATTGCATTCATTATATTGAATTTGCTACAAATCAATTATTAATCAACTTCTTGTTTTTCAAGCTTGCTTTTTCATTTGTTTTGATTTTTTTTGTAGATCAAGAAATTGAAACTATAGCTAAATTGATGCCGTCAATATAATTCATATTTCATTTTCTGTTTTGGAATGAAAATATAGCCATATCACTTGGATGTTCCTTAAACGGAAAACGCTAGTCATTTGCATATTTAATTCAACAACTTGACCATATAGACTAAACGAAATATAATTCCTTTGTCAATATTACTATCATGTAAATCAGCAATTCTCTAATACAATGCATATTGAGTGGACACATGGGAGAATATTCAGAAAAAATTCATTCGGTCATTTCAAAAAGGATTGTCTAAATCCCATGCCTCATGTAATTGTGATTAGCAATGCTGTGGAGGCGGCTTTTCCCACGCTGAGTGCCACTCCCCCCCCCCACCTTGCAAAAAGGGGACCTCCCTCTCGACAATCCTTGCTGATGTTATACATGACATATGTACACTATACGTATATTTATTTTTTCTTTCCGTCTTGAACAAAATGTAGTGCCTCTTATGCTCATTTTCTGATTTCACTTGATCAATTTCAGATTTCAGAAGCGTGTTAGTCGAGTTGCTATTTGTGGGTCTGGATGTCGGAAGGACCAATCTTATGGGAGGGACCGCTTATTTTCACTTTCCCAACGGTGACAGGTGCTATCGTTGAGGCTCTTGCAATCGACAATGTCCGAAAGTCAAGCAAAGTATTCCCGTGTTCTGCTACGTCTCCGATGTAATCTTGTGGTCGATTCGGAACTATGAATTGGCGTTGAAGCATGAATATTCCAAATGATGAGATGTAATACACAAAAATTATTAAAAATTCAAAAATTTTTGACTATTGTCCTGAATCACCTTGAATTTCAAATCAATTAAAGATACATGGAGAAATTATTGTTTTGTGTGTAATTTACTTCCCCATAATTTTTGTTGACATTGCACAAATGTAAAAAATGGAACTTCAAATCAAATTTCAACTTGCTCTCTAACATGGAGAATTGTATAGAGAACATCAAGAAGAAGTCCTCAATCTTATCCATTTCCCACACCTTCGCATGGGATGAATATGCAATTGATAAAATACAGCCGGAGTTGAAACAGAAAAAGCTATAAAAGGTGGTTGTAGCGCATAAGGAAAGTCAATGATTGTAGTTTTGATCCGACTTCCTGCATGATTTTTCAGTATCTACTCATTACATATAAGAACTTTCATCATCACCTGAACGTGCTCAAAAATAGGTACGTCAGGGATACATAGAGTCCTCTATATATCCCTGAGGTACATATATCACAATTTAATAGACAATATTCTAGAAACATGAGACATTTGCTCCGGTGGCTCCGGTTTCATAATCACTTCTTCATTCGCGACACGTATCGTTAATGCTCCTTATCAGGTGATACAGCAGAATGATCCAAAACGTATGGACACAAACGAATGCAGTTTACTTATCAGAAGCGTTATCTGATTATTACTATCAGAAGCATTAGGGCTCCCTCTCGAGTGCCCATTCTGTGACGCATTCATCGCGTGTTAATTCTGTCTATTCGCTCAGATCGTGAAATGAACCACTCTCACGTCATCTCAATCTCGATGCTTGGGCGCGCCCATCAGTCTTGAAAATGATTGATGGATTCTGCTATCGTCACTGTCGCGCAAATGGAATAGATGTACATGAAGTATAGTTGAAATTTTTGATCAAGAAATGGAGTCTACTACTGATGTTGCTGGTTATTTAAGTTATACAACATTTCAATAGGTGGGGCAGTGCCGCCACTGCACCGGAGTTAACCCCGGAGTAAACCCCCGGTGTAGAGTTAAGCTGAACTAAAGGAATCGAACTCTTTTTCAAATGCAAAGTATACGATAGCAGCTGAATTTCACAACGGGATAAAAGTCTTAAAATTTAAGTCATTTACCGAATTATATGAAAATACATCTTTCCAGCATCAAAGCCTACTGCTACATAGATAACTCGGACCATGCGAAAGTTAACCCCTAGAGGATAACTCCTATTCGAGCTAATGTCCGGTGTAAAGTGTTAAGTTCTGCATATTGATGAAATTTTTCCATTGGTTGCACAACAAAGATGTATGTCAACATAATGAAATTATAAAGCGCTATCAGATCATATTTCACAACCACCAAAATATGATAATAATAATAGAACTTTATTGCCAATACAAAAGCGGTATATGACATGGTATGGTCTAGTACATCAGGCATCATACAGAATCAGGAAGAGGAAGAAAACTTTACAAAAGATTTGTTGTACATGGCGCTGGTTCTTTTCTTAGGGAGCAGAGTTCTTTGGTGACGGATGATGCAGGACAGTTCTTCACGAATATAATTGAATATTGCTTTTTCATGAAAATTGTGCATGGTGAATAAATGAATTGCGATTTTCGCTCCTGTTCTATGGAAAGAACTCTCAATAATAAAGAAACTTTGTACATTTTTGAATCGTACTTGTACGTGACATAGTTTATAATTAATTTCCTGAACCCTTGCTAATTTTCTTATCTGAAATGATGAAATCGGAAACTTCAAGCCTTGATTCTATGAGAAATGCTGCGGGCAATCAAGGAGCTCGACTTGCAAAAAACTAAAAATAGGTCCGCCCACCTGTCCATTGTCTTTGTGTAGGCCTGTCTATACTCGTCGCATCAGCTCATTCATAATTCTGTCTAAATGTACATATCTTCCTGCACCCCGCCCTGTATCCGAAAGTGAATTTCGTGTTGACCTATTCGATCCTGCCCACCTGCGTAAGGGTCCTATCGGCACTTGTACCCGGAGCCGGTTGCTCCTGAGTTAGCTATCAGCTACATACGAAATTTCTAAGCGAATTCAACCGAAGCTATGGTATATTTTTTGCTTTTATTTAGCCAAAGATAGCATAAAGCTGAGTGAAATTATGCGATGACAATTATTGCAAACCTAATTCAGTCTTCTAGAAGTGTACGAACTACGCGTGGGGGAGCCAGTAAACCTACATTCATTTCAAATGCATCCGTGTGGCACGTGTCATCTTAAAACTGTAGCTTGTAGATTGACTGCCATATGCTCGCATGAAGATGGTTAATTGCAACCCAGGACCTGATGGACGGTGTCACCCCGCACACGTCATCAGCAACTTGGTTGATTATCCCTTAATTTTACATTGAATATTTTGTAGACCTCAGTGCTGATATCCGCTGTCTATGATTCTAACTCAGTTGATATTTATCCCATTTACAATTATAAAATTACCTGTTTGCCAAGACGAGTAATCTGAATGACATGCCAGTATTTATACTGGCATTTACATTAAGGCATTTGGAAAGCGGATTAGGCCTACTTAATTCATCATTGTCCTCAGATACTGGTCCTTCCTCACATGATCCACTATATAAGAGATTGACAACTTTGCTCAACCATAATGTTCATCAACTTCGATATATCGTGACAATATTGTATTATCGGATGCAAGTAGACTTTTTTGACTTTAATGTTAGTCTGTACTTCCAACAAGATCGCTATAAGTAGTATATAGTATGACATCCGGCGCTTCGCTCGCACCGGATGTCACACCTTTCGAGTTTTTCAAAAATTTACGTAGTCTATAAATTTCAAAAATTTAGGTAGACTCCAAATTTCACGTGGCCGAAAATTTAGATAGTGACAAATTTTCAAAAAAATCAGATTTTCAAAAATTTAGGTAGTCTCCAAATTTCGAAAATTTAGGCGGTCGAAAAATATCACGTAGACGAAAAATATCGAAAATTGAAGTTGTCCAAAAATATCACGTAGTCGAAAAATATTGAAAATTTAAGTTGTCTCAAAATATCACGTGGTCTAAGAATTTTGAAAATTTACGTAGACCAAAAATTTAAGTTGTCTCAAAATATCACATAGTCTCAATATACCAGAAGATTGTATTCAAAATATTGATTCAAAATATTTTCTTTAAAAATGGAAGAAACAAAAGTGGAAGAAACCGCAAGAATATATCCTTCGTTATCATATGAAATGGATCTCAATTACTAAGATTAGAGCATTATGATAAATTAAGAAGACGCAATTATTACTTAGACATTCTTCGTTATTGTATTCTCAACATTATTTAAAGTACTAATTGTGTGAACTAGAATATCATTGTAACTCATAAACACAAAATTATTCAATGAACCCGTACACTGGCTGATGAATGAAGAGAGACAGAGATTGAAGAGAGAGAGAGAGAGATTTATTGTTCTAGCAACGGAAAACATCTAACAGCTTTCCCCTAAAATCATCGTGGAATCTCTTGTCATTTCAATTTACGCATCGGTAATATTTTGTCAGTTCAATTTACGCGTCCGTAAAAATTTTGACAGTTCAATTTACCCCCCACGTAAATTATTTTCAGAAACAGTTTTCAAAATCTGTTTTCAAAATCTGTTTTTAAAGTCAGTTTTAGAAATCCATTTGCAAAATTCATTTAGCGTTTCTTCTTTCCGCATGAATAGGTTAAAACACATACGGGCAGCAATAAAAGTACTTCCCGTTGTGAAGTCATGAATAGATTGAGCACATAATAGTGCGTTGACAATAAAACAATTCTTCTTCTAAATTTAGAACGCATAAACGCCGATATGCGGCATGGTTGTTATAGCAATTCTAAACAATCATTTTAACGATGAAACATATTAACAAATGAAGTACATGAAAAAAGGTTATCTGTTAAACAATGTAACTTTTTAATTTAGATTAAATTAAATCATTTCAAAATCGAATAAGTAGTATGGAAAGTCATCATTATGAGACAGTCTTAAATCAATCCCCCCTTCTGACTTCTAGGGGACCCTATAAGAAATTTTACCGAGTTCTTAAAATTATATGGAACGCAAACAACAACGAATTTTGATCTAAAGAAAATCGCAAATCAATTGGGAATAAAGAATTTTCTCATATTGATGAGAGACGAATTACAATTGATCAAAAATAAGCCATCTATAAATTTTGTAACAAGTCTTCACACGTCAGATCAAAAAGGAGTACATTTGTCAGCAGGTATCTTTAGTAAAAATGAAGATAATTACTATTTTGACTCTTATGGATTGCCTCCAACAAATGAAGTCAAAGAATTACTTGGAAATGAAATTTAAAATACATTTCAAATTCAAAAACCGGGAACTACTTATTGTGGTCAATTATGTCTTTATGTTTTATTTAAATTACAAAGAGGAATGCCATTACTTGATATTATGTTAGAATTAAATTATAATAATGATAATGATAATTAAAAATCACTTCGCTGTAATTCATTTTGATAAAATCGGCCTCTGATATCTTCATCATCTAGATCTTTGATTTCGTAAGTAATCGGATAAGTTTGATTTATTTTACAAACTTCAAATATTTCTTTAGTCGAATAGCCAACAAAGCCTTTTTTCAAATTTATTCTTATACTTAAATATTCTAACTCTATCTCCAATTTTAAATTTCGGCTTAAGTTTCTGCAAATTCGGATTACTCTCATTCGAATGATTATTTTCGAATATTTTCTTCGTATCAAATCAGGATCGTCAGAAGCATTCTTTGGAGTTTCTTCAATACCTGAATGAATCTTATTGTTATAATCCTCAACAATTCCTGGTAATATCTTCAACTATTTCTGATTTCCTTGTTCTGTAAATTTCTTGAAAATTTTATTTTTCAACGTTCTATTGAATCTTTCTATTACTACAGCCTTTCCTGCATTTTCAGTTGAATAAACAGTTTCAAATAGTGCCTGAATATTTCTGTTATAAAACTCAGTCCCTTTATCAACAAACAATTTCCTTGGCTTTCTATTAGTTTCTTTAAAGATTTCTTCAAACGCATATTTAACTGATAGACCACTTTTATTTTTTAAAGGCTTTACCCAAGCGTATCGTGTATATAAATCTATAACGGTCAATGCGTATTTATAATCAGAATCATTCGGCATATGAATAAGATCAGCACTCCAAATATCATCTTCATTAAGTACTTTTACTTTCAATAGATATTTCGGCAGTCTATATTCCTTGTGGATTTCGGACGCGTAGGTTTCAGAGTTATGAGTTTTGTCTAAACCCTGACCGAATAATATTTTAGCTTGTAAAGCTTTCTTAACAAACATTCTTTCAATTCTTTCTCTAAATGTAGGATTTTGAATACTATCTAATTCTTGAATCACTTTCTTATCAGCTTCATGTCTAGAAGTTATATCATCATGTTCTCTGTATGCTAAATCATGTCTGTAAGCTGCTGCAGCTACTCTGTTTATTGGTTCTTCACCTGGTTTTGGATTATTATTCTCATCTAGTCTTATATCTAATCGAGTTCCAGGACCGGTATATGAATGACCAGGAAGATGTCTTTCTTTCGAATATTTAATCCAAATAAATCCAGGAAAGTTTTCAAATGTTTTTTGTATGTCACCTCCGCTTTGCTGACAATTTGAGGTTTTATGTACTTTTAAGAGATAATTCAATAAATCTAAATTAGAAATTTTTAATTTAATTAAATTTTCGGAATTTGTAGAATTCATTTTAAAAGATAAAATAAATGTTTTACCGAATCATACTAGGACTTAGATATATTCCAGTGTGCAGCCGACCGGTGTGGAGCCGATGGCCAGAATGTACTTTTGAGAGATAATTCAATAAATCTAAATTAGAAATTTTTAATTTAATTAAATTTTCGGAATTTGTAGAATTTGTAGAACTTGTAGAATACATTTTAAAGATAAAAAATATTTATAACTTTATAACAATATATTCATAACATTATAAAAATATATTTATCACAAATGTTTGTCAACGAATCGGACCAAAGGTCCTGAGGTCATTACTTTATCATACTAGGACTTAGATATATTCCAGAACCATCTTTAGTTTCCTTTATTTCTATTAAATCATCAACATTATGTAGAATGTTTTTGTGAACTCGTTTTCCTTCATCAACTAAATTTAATTTACTAACAAAATTATCTACTATTCCGTCACCCCTAGCAACTTTCTCTAACTCTCTATTATGACGTTTTTGTTCTTCTAATGCTGCCTTCTCTGATTTATTTTTATTTACTGCTTGGACAATACCAGCTTTCCCACCTGCAACACTTCCTGCTGCTGCTATGCCACCTATTATTAGTGGAATTAATGGGAGAATCCCGCCATTCTTTTCTTCTTGTAATTTAATATTCTCAATCATTGGTTTACTTATGTAATATTTCTTTTTGTTAATCGTAATAGTTTTGGGTGTACTTTTGTCAACAATGTTGCGTAATTTTAATTCAACAGTTTTATTATTATTACTTTTCGCTTGCGACATTTTTAATAAAAAAATTCTAAGTTAAGAAAAATTTTAATCTATTCTAGTTATGAATAAATTTTAAGTTAAGAATTTTTAATCTATTCTAGTTATGAAAAAATTTTAAGTTATCAAAAATTTTAAGTTACTAAAAATTTTAAGTTACCAAAAATTTTAATTAACCAATCGACGAAGTCTTGGGCTTTAGCCGATCACTTTTGTTCAGAGGCTTTAGCCGATCCTAGCCATCTTTCCATTAAGAATTTCAATAGAATATTTTACAATTTCTAGCAATAAACCATAAGCCATCAATGAAGTTGTGGAATCTTTCTTTTCAATATTAATTGTTACATCACAACCAGTCTTGTTAATATCTTCAGATTGTGCACTTAAATCGAAACAGAAAACAGGATATAAATGTCTCCAATCTCCAGGAGTTAATTGTGGTTCAACTCCAAATTCCATACAAAGATTTCGATAAGCATCATATCCTTCCATAAATTGATTATTGGTATCATCGAATCTTAATGGATCAATTGGATATCGGGTTTGATTTAAAGCAACTTGTAAACTTCGAATTGTATTAATATGGAAAAGATTGTTGTTCTTATCAAAACTTGGAGAATTATTTCTTTGAAAAGTTAGCAATAAATATGTTGGAGTATTCGCAGTTCTAGTAAAATGCCAGTTAAATCTTCGCTCTGAAAAAGTTACTGAACTAACAGTACGCTTAAGAAAATTTACTGGAATTGATTTGTTAGTGTTTAATCTATTTGCAATATCTAATTCGACCTCTAAGCTAAGAGTAATATGCTTAATCCACCATTCAAGTCTATCAATTTTTAGATTTGCCTTTTTTCCAGTCTTACCAAAAAAGATTAATTCATTATTTGCTGTACGATGAATTATTAACTTAAATTTTAATTGATATGATATTTTATCATAATCTAAATATCCGAATAATGGAGACAATGACCAATTAACTGTCTGTTTACTTTTCTTGTTAAATTCACGTCTTTCTTTATATGCAGTATTGTTTGTTTTATTTAAATGTTTTGCAATATTTTCTACATCTTTCGCAATTCCTGCGGCATCTGTTCCAGCGTGAGTTAAATCATCAACAATTATGCCATCATTAGTATCAGGAAACCAACCTTCGATTTCATACTTTCTATTATTTTCACCAATTGTTACAAATCTGAGCATTGTATCAATTACACCTGGAGAATCATTTATTGTTTCTATATTTTGAGTTGCAACATCTAAACGCATTTGTGTCAATAATCTTGGAAAAAAATTATTCTCTAATGCAATATTATCGCTATCTGGTAATGGTGTTGTAAAATTGGCATCACTATATAAAGAATATTCACAGTGTAAAATGAATCAGGTGGATATATATAACTTTGTTGATTATCAACTTCAAAAATTAAATCACCTCCAGTATTCACTCTACTGGAAGATCCGGGATTCATAGCAATTCTTATGTAGTCATTCTTTTTTTGATTGTAACTGACGAACGGAGGATCGTCTAATCTAAATTTATTTTCGATGAGCGAAGACATTTTTATAAAAAATAATTTGACTTTTTGTTTTTCTCACACCCAGAAAGATTTTTACTAAAATATAATTTTAGAATTTTGCTAAACCAGTACCTAACTGCGTACCATTGCCTCTTATTTCTTCAATTGAACGAACCGTAGGTTCTATGGCTACGCCTGATTTCTTCTCATGTTTACTCTCAGACCCTGCAGCTATGTTAGCAATTTTGTTTTTTGTTTCCTCTGAAAATTTTTTTAATTTTTTTAGTTCTTCAGAATCATTCCTAAGTTTACGAATAGTTTCTAGTTGTTTTAATTCGGTTTGAGACTTAACAGCATTTGATATGGCACAAGCTGTACTAGCTGCTCCTTTTGCAGCAGATGTAATCAAATCTTTATTATTTTTAATTAAGTTAACGATACTTCCTATGCCAGAAAAGATGCCAGCTCCGCTGTTTACACTAGCTCCACGGTTTACACCAGCTACGCTGTTTACACTATCTCCATCTTTTTGAACTGTTTTTACATTGTTATAATGGTAAACAGATTTCATAGATGGTTCATGAGCAACTTTTTATTTGAAGCAAAATGTTTAAGATTGTGTTTATAAATCATTGGCATTTTTTAGTAACAAATTTGACTTTTGGGAAAAAGTATTTACGTTAATATTTACGTGTCCGATCGGCTAAAGCCTCTGAACAAAGTTCTATTAAAATTTACGTGTGTGAATGTCCAACAACTTCGTGATAACTTTATTAATTTTCCGTTGCACTTTATCTATTGCGTCAAGTAGCGTGTGATGTACTTTAATTTCTTTTCTGTTGACTTGCATTTTCTGCTGATTCATCTTCAACGCCGATTAAGAGCATTTAACTTAATTTTAAGAATATCTAATTGTCTTTTAACAGAATCTAACTGTTCTTTATTTTCTTTAGAGTTTTCTTGTAAATTTTTCTTTAATTCATTTTCTAAATTGATTTTAAGAGTTTTCATTTTATCAACTTTTTCATTAAGTGAGTTTACTTCATTGATTATTCTATTCATCTTTTTCATTTGTTGAGTAATTTTAGAGCTTAATTCATCAACACTTTTTTGGAATGTAGCTTGTAACTGCTTTAAATTTTTTTTAATTCTTTCAGGAAAATTTTCTAATTCATTTTCTTATTGTTCTTTCAATAGTTGTATCTGATGTTTATTTTTAATGACTGGAGATTTTAACTTTATAGAAAGTAATATTAAAATTTTTGATTATTCAGAAATCTTTTTAAAAAGTTTTGCTATATCTGCTTCTAGCTCTCTATCCTTTTTGTCAAGTTTTAATAATTTTTCGTTTAATGATTTGTCATTAAGTTTAAGCAACTTTATTTCATTCATCAGTGGAACCAAAACATCATTTATATATTTTTCTTTTAAGTCATTGATTTGTGTATCAACATATTGTTTATTTGTTAACTCTGTATTTTGTTGCGGAAGAATAGAAAGATGCAATGGACCAGATAAAACGTCTCCTCTTTTCATAATATAATTTTCTATTTCTATTTCTGATTCACGATTATTCGGGATATATGCACCTCCACCAACATTTAGTAACATCATTTTTTAACAATAAAAAAGTAATTTTTTTTCTAAAAAGTAATTTTTTCTCACATAAAAATAAAAAATGGAAAAAGCAAATTTAAAAAAATTGTATTCGCCCGTATCATCCTGTTCTTCTTATTCGATGAGATCATCGGTATTTCAAAATAAATGTTTTGATAATAATAATAATCCATGTATAGATGTTAATGTTTTGTTTGAATTGCAAGCCGAAATATTTAAAGAACAAATTAAAGGTTTACCTTCTATAGAAACCAACTATTGTATTTTTCCGGGAGATCCATTTATTAAATTTATGGATATAGTAAGCAAATATAATGATGTGGCTTATGTAGAATTAAATAAAGAAAATATGGTTATAATAGGTCATAATAATGTTAATGGATTTATTAGAGCAGTGTTGCCAATTAGTAATACTGATTGAATAGAAACAAAAATTATTAATTATATCAAAATTAGAGAATAAGTTAAAAAATTAAAATCTTTTTCAAAGGAAAAAATTAGATTATTTGTTGATGAACAAAACCAATATAATATTCATATAGAAAGTAAGAAACATAATGAAGAATTATTATGTCAAGTTTATTATAGAGATACAATTTATAAAAAAGAAACTTCGGATATGCCTCAATTATACGATAATGACTTTTATATAGGATTATATTCATAATTAAATATTAATTTATTAAAATCTTACATAATATGGTTTGGCGCAGCAAGAAAAATTTATATGTGGACAACACCTTATACTATTAACAATGACCATAATCATAATCATAATAATTTTAAAGAATCTTATAATAATAATGATGATAATAATGATGATGATAATATAGTTGATGATTCTGAAACATCTGAAAAGGTGTAAATGGCAAAAAAGATTATAAAAATATTAGTATTTATAAAAATTTAATTGAAGAAAAACTTATATCTCAACATGATATTAATACTACATATAATCAAAATTCATCCAAGTTTCATTTTCTTACAATTGAAAATAATAATGATGGAATATATAGTTGAAGATACTGTTAGACAACTATGTGCCGGGTCTACAAAATTTAAATTAGGATTTACATCTAATCAATTTAAAATTTTATCATCTTTAATAAAAATTAAAAATGATTCAGATTATGGTGGTGTTATTAAATTTTCCAAAAGAGATCAAAGACCAATATTTTTCTCTATTATATTATTATCAAATAATAAATATAATTTGGAATTAGATATTCCTATCAGGGAATGGCATCCTATCAGGGGACTGGCATCCTATGCCACAAAGTGTAATTTATGATGTTGAAGAATCAATTTATGATGATGAAGAATCAATAGTTAGTGAAAATAAATTTAAATTATCTTTTAATAAGTCTTTATATGATATATTCTAATAATAAAAACTTAATAGATATTACCAAAATATTCGATAAATATATTTTCATATGTAATAAAATTTTTAGATTTAATGAGTTTTTAGATGTAATAAAAAAATTATTATTCCCACGTGTCATCATCATCACTTAAATTACTCTCACTGACGATTGTTTGAAATATTTCAGCTTGAATGTGTTCTCCGTTATGAGGTAACATAATTTCATTTTCATCAGGTGCTTGACGTTTAAGAATATTTATTTGACCAGAGAATTTTTTTCTTCAGTATTATTATTTTTATCAGGAATACTAGTTCCAGTTTCTAAAGATCTTTTCCATGGTTTATTAACTGTAGTCGATAATGTTTTACCCGAATATAATTTTAGAAAATCTTCTACTTTTACTTTATCTTGTGAATATCCTTTGAATGTTTTCTTTTCACTAAGTCTCCCTTGTTCATCTATACAGTAATACAATATTTTATTTTAGGAGCAATAAACATTGCAAAAATAATTCCACCATTTCCATAATCATTTTTTCCTTGACACAATTCTCCCCCAACATATCCAGCAGCATCTAATTTATTGAAGAGTTCATTAGAAATGTATATTGAATCAGTATTTTTTACAATTAATGGAAAACCACAATCAAATGCCCCATCTTCTGTTTCAATATCATAAACATATTGTGGTTTATTATTTAAATATCTTACAGTGGTGACATCTTTGGTAATATTATTTTTAACTTGACACGCACTAAAGCATAATGGTTTATCTTTTCTTTCGCTTACTAGCAAATTAATACCTAGAGATGATGCCAAATTGTATAAACCACTAAAGGTTTCTTTATTTTTCTGTGTAAAACGAATAGTTGCATATTTCCTTGTAAAAAAAGATTTCTTGTCCCCATCTGCTACATAGAACCCAACAAAGAACCAATATCTAATATTATATTCAGCATTTGGAACATTCCAAGGAACACGCTTTTCTCTAAACTGATTATAATAATTTTTGCTAAAGTATATAGCATATTGTCTTGGATTTTGAAAATTAAGTTTGTATACTCTAGATGATCTCATTGTATCATATATTTTACAATCATTGTTATAAACTTCATTCATATATTTTTTTAATTTAATTAAGAGGTTAAGGTCTTGGTTATTTAAAGTACAACAATATCTGACTCCTGATTCATAATTATAGATTCCAGCAGAACCATCTCCTAAAAAGAATCCTTCTATAAATGCTTGCTTACATCATAAATTAGGTGGATCATTAACATAAATATCACTTACAATTTGTTTCAATGTGATTGTATTGTCGTGTAAAAATAATTTATTATGTAGTAAATTTGTTCCTATATTTAATTCTTGTGGCTTTATTGAATATTATATTATTATATGATTTTTATATTATTCTTGTGGCAATGAATGATCTTCAGAAACATCTACTATTCCCATTTTTGTTCTTATTCGTTAAATACTTTTATTTGTAAGATGTCTAATAATTTTTTTACTTTACTCCATCCATTATGAGCATACATTTCTAAATTATCAACATATGAAATTTCTTTCATATCACCATTAATTTCAAACGGATTAATTTTATAGTTGTTTACAATACTATCTATTCTAGAAATAAATAATAAATTATTCTTTCTCTATATTACAGGCGTGTCAGCTGTTACTGAATCTGTATAATGAATGTATTTTTCGTTGAAACCATTAATTTCCAAAATAAAGTTATTCATGATTCTTCTAGAGTGAGAAAGAATAAAAGAACCTAAGTGTGATGGCATGAATGACGTCTTCCCATCTTTTACAATATTAGCTTTAAGAAATTCATCATCTTCCATTTCTACTTTCGCTAAATATTGTTCATCATTTAATTTTTCATAATCTTTTACTTCTTGAGTGAAATTTTTTCTCAATGTATTCTCTTTCCATAAATGATATTTAGTGGTTATATTTTTTTGTACAGTTTTTCCACATTGTGAATTCATCAATAATTTAATTAACTCATCGCCTACAGTGTTTCTTTCAGTTTTATATTTTTTCTCAAATTAAAAGTTTTTCAATATAATTTCGAAATGGTGAAACTTGATAATTTTTTCATGAATTATACCATCAGTAATATGTAAGATTTTTCCACCACATCTAACAATTTCTTGTATGTCTACAGAAGTTAATACATCATAACATATACCATTTCTAAACCTTATTACTTTTATATGAGAATTATTATTTTGATTTTTAACTTTGTCTTTTATAGGAACTGGTTGAAAAAACATATCATTCGGACATTAAAACACAACTGTAAATATTCCAGTTTTAGGTCTAAATGTTTGAGTATTAAATTTATATACTATTTCTCGTTCTTCTTCTTGACGAAATTTTCTAGCTGATTCAGCTTTAGGGTATTCTGAATTTTTATCATACATAGCTGATGGATATAAAGATGTTGCATCAAAAGCCACTAGAAATTCATTTTTTTGTTCAAGTAGTTGATTTGAAATTTTCTTACAAATTTCATTTTTATATTCTAAATCTCGATACTGTTTCATTAAATCTATTAAATTACTTCCAAGGGAGAAAGTCCCCCATCGTAGCGACCAGGTAAATACTGTTTTAATATTGGTAACAAGATGTTACAAAATGGCGATATGTATTTTCTTATATTTGCTGAAACTCTTCCACCTTTAACAGATTTTCTAATATAATTTCTAGCCCATAAATCTATATGAGAATGAATATTTATATTGTCATTTTGTACGCTTTTCATCCAACCGTTAAATGTTAAAGCGGAGGATGTTAAATTAGTAGTTATATCTTCACCAACTAAATCTTGCATAACATTATTATATTTGTAGATACAAAAAGCTAAAGAAAGAATATCGTTAACTAAATATGGTCTCCATTCATTTTCTTTTTCTTTATAATTTTCATGTGTTATGTCTCCAATTTCATAATTTAATTTACACACATTGGTAGGAATTTTAAAATTCTCACACCATTTAGAAAGACTTGTTATTACAAGTTGATAACTACATTTCATTATAATAGTTTGAAGTGATAATTTACCTGGAGGTAAATTCTTTTTCGTATTATTATTATTATTTTTAAATCTAAAAGATTTTTGAATATATCTACTAACACATTCAGTTGTATAAGGATTTTGTAATGAAGCAGTTAATATTCCTCTTGAAGTTTTAAGAGGCGCTTTGGATAATTTTAAATTAGATTTTATCGGAAAATAGGAATCAAAACCTGATGAATTGTGAGCTATTAAAGTTACTTTCGAATAATTAAATTTTCCAAGAGTTTTAAAAAATTGATGGATCGGACATCCGTCTTCTGGGTTTCCCCCGATTGGACATTCATCATCCTCAGTTCTCGTAAATATTTTCACACAATTTTGAAGTTTATTAAATTCTAATTCAGTTAAATTATTATACTCATTAATTTGTTTAAGTTTTTTAATTTCATCTTCATCTTTTGATCGTTTAATTTTAATCATATCACTTAACAAACGTGTTTCTAATTCTTTCGATCTTTGTTTCGGTAAGCAACATATAAATTTATTAAAATTAATAGCTCCCACAGCATAAGGAATAGGATGAGCTGTTGAACAGTTAGGATCAGGAAAAGTTTCGAGATCCCAAATATATGTTGAGCTATAGTCAATTTTTTTCTTTGGTATGATTTTATATGGACGCGTTGTTAGGTTTTCATCAGTAACTGTTTTATATATTGTTTTGAAATTATTTTCAATTTTTCTAATAGCTTTTAATTTATGAGATTTATTAATTAAACAGTAGTGTCCAATTGTTGAACCTTCGTGAAAATAATTGTAATAAACATAATTATGAAACGTTTCAATTCCTCTAGGATTTAAATGACGATTCGAAGGACTGTAATACTGAACACTTTCTCCAAAATATTTATTGAACTGAGAAAATTTACAGTTTGACATTACCCCTGTTCTAGATGTGGCTTTCTCTTTATATAAAAAATTATTAAACATTTCTTTCATCATTTCTCCTTGTTCTTCATTAAAACCTCATAAAACATTATAACATTTAATAAAACAAAAATCTTTAGAAGGAATATAACAATATTCACCGAAATATTCTTTGATTCTATATTTCATATTAATACCTGCACCTCTATGTGATCTTTGTACTAGCTTCATTCTAAAATCTTCATATTTAATATTACCTGTAAAAATCCAGTCGTTAGCATCGGATTTCTCTTCCAGAGTAGAAAACCATGTTTCAAATGAATTTTTATTATAGAAGGTTACGTAAAAATTTAGAATTTTGATATTTTCCTGATCTTTAATAACTTTTCCAAGTAAATTAATAATTTTACCATTTGCTAGAAGTTTCCGCATATCATTTACTACATTAATAAAAGATACATTTTCATATTTAATTTCATTTGGATTAAATAAATTACATAAATCATCACCAAGTTCATCCATAATTCAATCATCAAAAAAAATATCAGTAATAGGAGTTTCTAATATTTCTTTTGTTCCACTTTTCTGTTTTTTAATACTACGTTTAATATTACATTTAATATTACGTTTCTGTTTTTTAATACGTTTACTACGTTTACTATGTTTAATTTGTGCATCAAACTCAGCAATTTGTTTTTTGATTAATTCATCAATCCTAGACGTTAGTCCGGGAGACATTTCACGATTCATATTTTTTAAAAGAAAAAATGTATTTTTACATATACACAGGAATATGTAATTGATGTAATGTTTCTAATTCATGTGTTGTTAAATGTTCTTTCTTAACCAACCACCATAAATTATTATACGCCAAAAATACTCTGAAACTTCGTAGACAAATTGGGAAGTCTTTTGTTTTAACACACGGTTTAATACCATGTCTTGTTTTATAATCTGTAACGAGCGCTACGTATTTATGATGAAAATAAAATCTAACTTCTTTCTTCGAATTGACAGGCTTTGTAGGATGACGATAATCTTTTAAAACTGGTACATGTTCTATCTTGTAAGCATTCAACATATTTTTTTATTTTTATTAAGAAAAAATTTATAAGAAAAAATTATTCGATCACTCCGCGAAAATATTTTCTATAACTCTGTCATGAATTTTTTTATCAATATTAATTGTAATGAAGCCATAATCTTTTGACCAAGCATTGTTACATGATTGTTTAAATTCATCTTTATTTCCTACACATAAATCTCTTAACAAATCACTTAAGTTTCTTGCATTTATTTCAAATAGTATAAATATATTTGCATTCTTTCTAATAACACTTCCATCTAATGAATACATACTTTGTGTTAAATAAAAAACACTACAGTTATTATGTCTACCTCTTGTAAAATAATTTCTCTGAACTGACTGATTTCTATTATTAACACAATCATCAAAAATTACACAATGTTTCATTGTTTTATCTAGTTTACTAGGATCTTGCATATTACCACTATCATCTATTAATTGTATCTTTATATGCTTATTTTTATTGGATTCTACTAACTGATTATTTTTTGCTGCTTCTTCACACCACGAACTTATTTCTTCTTCATATTCAGAATTTTCATATTCTTTGAATAATGAAGCAATTGCTGTATTTAAGATTATTTTCAAATCCATATTTTAAAAATTGATAGACGGGTTGTTCTGCTGTTGTTGTATAAATTATAAGATTGTTATAATCCAAAAAATTTGGAGTCGTTAAAATTTTAAATAATAGATACGTTTTACCACAACCTGATCTTCCGCAAATAACTGAAAAAACTTTATTAGATCAATTTGGATGATGATTAAATCTAAGTTTTTTTTATTTAATGGGGGAAATTCATTCATTTTTTAATAAAAAATTTTTATTTATATTTTTTATTTCTAAAAAAGAAGAAGAAGAAAATTAAACTTCTCTAACCAAAAGATCTATCATAATCTCTTCACCTCCAAAATTTATTTCTTGTCCTTTCTCATCAGTGATTCTAATGTTAATGTTGTTAATAGTTTTTCTTGTAATAGGGAAATATATTAATGTTTGTGGAATTACATTTAATCTATAACCAATGGGTACAGTAAAAGCTGGAAAACTGAATATTAAATTTGACAATTTACCATTTATATATCCTCCTTCAATAATGTCACAATGTACAACTATTGAACTTATTTCAGTTATTTTTGGAATCTTCTCACCTAAATGATAACCTTGACTATAGGTTTGTTTATTAAATCCTAATAGCTTTGACAATGATCTATCATGATTAAAATCAACTTGATGATTTTCGTCTAAAGTAAGAGAAAATTTATTAACTGCCGGTTCAACTGCAAAATGTAATTGTTTCTTATCTTTAAATGGTATACCAAAATGTCTCTTAATTTCATTTGATATTGATTCAACTTCGTAAGAACCAGGAAGAAAAGTTAGTACTTTCCACGTTTTGCCTTTATCAGTAGAATATCTAAATTGATCATTCACATCTTTTATAACATTTTGAATAGTGTTAAATGTGGAGAAACTAGTCAATGCAATTTGATAATTTTTATTTTGTTCTAAATGTAGAATGGGTTCTAAATTACAAGTGTGTGATGAAGTAGTTGTTATAATTTTTAACGTCGTACTAAATTTTGATGAACCCAAAATCTCTGTCAAATTTTCTAAATGATTATTAATTTTGTCTAAATCTGCTGATCATAATTCTCTCGAAGACATTTTTTAGTTAAAATTTTGAGTAAATATTTTTTATAAAAAAATTAAAAACAACAACATATTTCAGCTATACTTTTATAATCCTCTTCATTTAGAATCTTCTTTTCTAACAGTCTTTTCAATATAGCATGAATTTCATTGAAACTAGAATTATGTCCTTCTTTTATTGCGGATATTAAAATATCTAATCTATTTAGTAATTCTTGTGGATCATCTGGTAAGAATACAGTTGTTTCAGTTTTAAAACCTTCTCCTACTTTAACTCCCGTTGATAATAAATTTTCTAATTCTCTATAACGTCTAAGAGATTTTCCTGCTTTAACTCTATCTAACATAGCTTTATATTTTATGAGATCTTCTACAGCATAATTATTTAAATCTGCTCCTCTTAAAAGATCAACAAAATTTCTATCTAAATTAAAAGGAGATTTATCTGGTGAAAAAATTAAACCTCGAAAAGGTTGTGGAAATATTTCTTTTTGTCCGAGATAAAATCTAGGTATTGTTTTTCCATCTATAAATGAAATAGAATGTTCAAATTGCATAGATTTTGGTAATTTCTTATTAATGTTTGATTCTAGTAATCCATAGTCATCTAATATAGTTTTGTGCTCTGGATCTGTTATATTAATTTGTTTATCATTATTTACAAGTTCTTTTTCAAGAGTTTTAAATGGTTTCATAGTTTTTTCAAAATCAGTTTTTACTTGTTCGGTTTGCTGCATTTTTTCAAACATATCAGATTGAATACCAGCTTTTATCATTCTATGCTGAAGATGATTTTCTTTCATAATATTTCTTTGTTTTATTAACTCGTCTAATTGTCTAATTCTTTTTAGATTATCAGCTTTAATTTTATCCATTTTTAAAATATAATATTTGAATTTTGTGGTAACATTGGAATACAACAAAAACTGAACAAATTATTTTTTTATTGCTTTGTTGTCTGACATCTTTTCGTTTAAAGTTTCCTCGTTTTAAGTTTTGTTTAATAAAGTTTTGCTTAAATTTTCGCTTAAAGTTTTTAGCTCTTCTAAAAAAATTTTATCATTTTCTTCATTAGTAATTTTACCATCACTAGAAACTTTGCCATCCGGTTTATTCTTATCATCAACTTTTTCGGTCTTTAAATGAAATGATATTTGATTTACTTCATTAGCTATTTGATCACATTTTTCAATCTCATCTAACGTAATAACATTATCATCACATACTCTTTGAAAGTAGTAATGTAATTTGTCATTGACTTCTTTAATATGTAAATGCTTAGTTCTTAATGATTTTCGTTTCTTAGTAATAAAAGATATATCTAACATTGCAACAAGTTAATTTACAAAAAACACCCGTACCTGTTAAAGCTGTAGCAACTACTGGAATTACTAAAACACCTGAAGTTATTATAATTGTGAATACCCCTAAACTTACTGTTATAAAGATTCCAATTCCTTGTGTTACATTCTTAACTTTAGACCATCTCTTTCTTGATATTTTATAATGTTCTAATCTTAATAATAATTGAGATTCCTTATCTTTCATATACCTAACTCTATCTTAATGCTTTTCTTTATTCAATTCAGTTATTTTTGATTGAGATAACGAAGGATATATTCTTGAGGTTTCTGCCATTTTTGAGGTTTTTCCACTTGTGTTTCATCCATTTTTAAAGAAATATTTTGAATAAATGTTTTGAATACAATCTTCTGAAATTCTATTTAAATCGAAATTCGCAGTCGTCTGCGTTCCATATAATTTTAAGAACTCGGTAATGCTAGACATTTTATCATAAAAAAATTTCTAGTAGGTACCCCTAGAAGTCAGAAGGGGGGGTTGATTTAAAACTGTCTCATAATGATGACTTTCCTTACTACTTATTCGATTTTGAAATGATTATATTATAATTATTTTAATCTACATTTGTTTTACAGATATCCATTTTCTTCATGAACTTCATTTGTTAATGTGTTTCATCGTTAAAATGATTGTTTAAAATTGCTATAACAACTATACCGCATATCGGCGTTAGTAATGGGCAAAAGACCGTTCCAGGCCACTATAAAATTCAAAAAAATAGTATCTTTAAAAACGACATAAATTCATGAATTTTGACCCTTTTTCAGGTTTTTAAGACCTAAATTCATGAATTTAGTCGTTTTTAAAGATACCGATTTTTCAAAAAATTGTACTTTTTAAATGGTCTAAATTCATGAATTTTGGTCATTTTTCAGGTTATGAAGACCTAAATTCATAAATTTAGGCGTTTTTAAAAATACCCAATTTTTCTAATTTTTCAAAATCTCAAATTTGTGATTATGACATTTCACCCTTAAAATCATGACCGTTCCAGGACACCGAAAAAATCAGAAAAGTTAAGAATCTGAAAAAATGAGAATTACAATTTTTACCTTGAAAATCATGACCGTTCCAGGACACCGAAAATCATAAAAGTTAAGAATCTGAAAAATTGAGAATTACAATTTTTACCTTGAAAATCATGACCGTTCCAGGACACCGAAAAAATCAGAAAAGTTAAGAATCTCAAATTTGTGAATTACAATTTTCACCCGCCCTTAAAATCATGACCGTTCCAGGACACCGAAAATCATAAAAGTTGAGAATCTCAAATTTGTGAATTACAATTTTCACCCGCCCTTAAAATCATGACCGTTCCAGGACACCGAAAATCATAAAAGTTGAGAATCTCAAAATTTGAGAATTACAATTTTTACCTTGAAAATCATGACTGTTCAAGGACACCGAAAATCATAAAAGTTAAGAATCTCAAATTTGAGAATTACAATTTTTTCTCTCTCTTAAATCATGTCCTATAATTGATATGCGAGTCTCCGATATATTCAAAACTTCTTCTCATATCCAAGTGTAAGAATATTTTACTTTGTGCTTGCAGATGTATGATTTCCCTTGTTAACTTCTGAATTCTTCTCCGCTTTGTCTCCAATCGAACAGATCTTTCAGTAGATCCAACCATTGTGATGATAAGATTTAAACTAAGATTGCAATGTGTCACGTTTTATGAATTGTGTGTGTGTTTAAATAGTAAGTAAAAATTATGAATGGTGATCTAAGCAAAGCGGCATTGTAGGTGTATGAAGTTTGCTTGACAACATACGGGTATGACATGACGCGTATGATTAAATGTCTCTGAATGACAATGGGGAAATTGCACCGCATTGTAAATCATTTCATCGGCCATAACGCGAGCCAGATCGGAAACCAAAACCATAAAAGTTGCGGTTTTGGTTCGACAGTCGGTCTCGACTATCGATACTGCGATATTGTATTGAATGATTGCTATAACAACAGAATATTCCCTCAAAGCAGAGAATGAATTAATAGATTGCTTTTATGTTATTAACGCTATGTTATGAATGCACAACCCGTATAATTCCATAAAACAATCATGCGGTTTGAGAAATGTGGTAACAGATGTTGCTATTGTCTTAATACAGATAAAACAAACAATATCCTCTTAATGAGAGTTCATAAAAATAAAATGGAATATTGTTAAACAATACATTTTATTCCATTTAAAATGAGTAACATTTGAGACTTCCCAAAAATATACGGCAAACAAACCACGTCAAATTTCGATTTAAATGAGATTGCTAATCAATTGGGAATAAAGAATTTTCACATATTGATGAGGGATAAATTACTATTGATAAAAGATTTGCGAAACACTAACTCCGCTAATAAACCGATTTTTTACAATGTAACGTTTTAATTTAGATTAAATTAAATGATTTCAAAATCGAATAAGTAGTAACGAAAGTCATCATTATGAAACAGCTTTAAATCAATACCCCTTCTGACTAAGTAGTAAGGAACGTCATCATTATGGAACAGTTTTAAATCAATACCCCTACCTTCTGACTTCTAGGGCTCCCTTAAGAAATTTTTTTATTATAAAATGAGCAACATAAATGAGTTTTTGAAATTATATGGAACGCAAACAACTACAAATTTCGATTTAAAGAAAATCGCAAATCAATTGGGAATAAAGAATTTTCACATATTGATGAAAGACGAATTACAATTCCTAAAAACAAGCCAACTATAAATTTCATAACAAATCTTCATACGTCAGATCAAAAAAAGGTGTACATTGGTCTACAGGTATGTCTAATAAAAATGGAGATAATTACTATTTTGACTCTTATGGATTACCTCCAACAAACGAAGTTAAAAAATTACTTGGCAATGGAACTTATAATACATTTCAAATTCAAAAACGAGGAACTACTTATTGTGGTCAATTATGTTTTTATGTTTTATTTAAATTACAAAAAGGAGTACCATTTCTTGATATTGTGTTAGAATTGAAGAATAATAATTATGATAATGATAATTAAAAATCACTTCGTTGTAATTCATTTTGATGAAATCGGCCTCTGATATCTTCATCATCTAGATCTTTGATTTCGTAAGTGATCGGATAAGTTTGATTTATTTTACAAACTTCAAATATCTCTTTCGTCCAGTAGCCAACAAAGCCTTTTTCAAATTTATTCTTATACTTAAATATCCTTACTCTATCTCCAATTTTAAATTTCGGCTTAAGTTTCTGTAAATTCGGATTACTCTCATTCGAATAAGTATTTTCGAATATTTTCCTTCGTATTAAATCAGGGTCGTCAGAAGCATTCTTTGGAGTTTCTTCAATACCTGAATGAACTTTATTATTGCACTCTTCTACAATTCCTGGTAATATCTTCAACCATTTCTGATTTCTTTGCTCAGTAAATTTCTTGAATAATTTATTTTTTAACGTCCGATTGAATCTTTCTATCACTACAGCTTTTCCTGCATTTTCAGTTGAATAAACAGTTTCAAATAGTGGCTGAACGTTTCGGTTATAAAATTCCGATCCTTTATCAACAAATAATTTTTTTAGCTTTCTCTTACTTTCTTGAAAGATTTCTTCAAACGCATATTTAACTGATAGACCACTTTTATTTTTTAAAGGCTTTACCCAAGCGTATCGTGTATATAAATCAATAACGGTCAATGCGTATTTGTAGTCCCTTTCATTCGGCATATGAATAAGATCAGCACTCCAAATATCATCTTTATTAAATACTTTTACTTTCAATAAATATTTAGGCCTTCTGCATTCTTTATGAATTTCAGACGCGTAGGTTCGAGCGTTGCTCTCAGACAGCTTTGCTGTCGTTTCATTTAAACCCTGACCGAATAATATTTTAGCTTGTAAAGCTTTCTTAACAAACATTCTTTCAATTTTTTCTCTAAATGTAGGATTTTGAATACTATCTAATTCTTGAATCATCTTCTTATCAGCTGCATGACGAGATCTTAGGTCATGATTTCGATAAGCTAAATCATGTCTATAAGCGGCGGCGTCTACTCTATTTATTGGTTCCTCACCTGGTTTCGGATTATTATTCTCATCTAGTCTTATATCTAATCGAGTTGCTGGACCGGTATATGAATGACCAGCAAGATGTTTTTCTTTCGAATATTTACTCCAAATAAATCCAGGAAAGTTTTCTAATGCTTTTTGTATGTCACCTCCGTTTTGCTGACAATTTGAGGTTTTATGTACTTTTAAGAGATAATTCAATAAATCTAAATTAGAAATTTTTAATTTAATTAAATTTTCGGAATTTGTAGAATTCATTTTAAAAGATAAAATAAAAGTTTTACCGAATAGAACCTTGTTCAGAGGCTTTAGCCGATCGAACCAAAGGTCCTGAGGTTATTACTTTATCATATTAGGACTTAGATATATTCCAGAACCATCTTTTCTTTCTTTAATTTCAAATAAATCATCAACATTGTGGAGAATATTTTTAAGAACTCGTTTTCCTTCATCAACTAATTTTAATTTACTAACAAAATTATCTACTATTCCGTCACCCCTAGCAACTTTCTCTAACTCTCTATTATGACGTTTTTGTTCTTCTAATGCTGCCTTCTCTGATTTATTTTTATATACTGCTTGGACAATACCAGCTTTCCCACATGCAACACTTCCTGCTGCTGCTATGCCACCTATTATTAGTGGAATTAATGGGAGAATCCCGCCATTCTTTTCTTCTTGTAATTTAATATTCTCTATCATTGGTTTACTTATGTAATTCCTTTTTTTGTTAATCGTAATAGTTTTGGGTGTATTTTTGTCAACAATGTTACGTAATTTTAATTCAACAGTTTTATTATTATTACTTTTCGCTTGCGACATTTTTAATAAAAAAATTTTAAGTTACGAAAATTTTTAATCTATTCTAGTTATGAAAAAAATTTAAGTTAAGAATTTTTAATCTATTCTAGTTATGAAAAAAATTTAAGTTATCAAAAATTTTTAATCTATTCTAGTTATGAAAAAATTTTAAGTTATCAAAAAAAATTAATTAATCCTAGCCATCTTTCCATTAAGAATTTCAATAGAATATTTTACATCTTCTAGCAATAAACCATAAGCCATCAATGAAGTTGTGGAATCTTTCTTTTCAATATTAATTGTTACATCACAACCAGTCTTGATAATATCTTCAGATTGTGCACTTAAATCGAAACAGAAAACAGGATATAAATGTCTCCAATCTCCAGGAGTTAATTGTGGTTCAACTCCAAATTCTATACAAAGATTTCGATAAGCATCATATCCTTCCATAAATTGATTATTGGTATCATCGAATCTTAATGGATCAATTGGATAGCGGGTTTGATTTAATGAAACTTGTAAACTTCGAATTGTATTAATATGAAAAAGATTGTTGCTCTTATCAAAACTTGGAGAATTATTTCTTTGAAAAGTTAGTAATAAATATCTTGGATTATTCGCAGTTGCAGTAAAATGCCAGTTAAATCTTTGCTCTGAAAAAGTTACTGAACTAGCAGTTCTCTTTAGAAAATTTACTGGAATTGGTTTGTTGGTATTTAATCTTTTTGCAATAGCTGTTTCAACCTCTAAACTAGGAGTAATATGCTTAATCCACCATTCAAGTCTATCAATTTTTAAACATGCTTTTTTTCCAGTCTTACCAAAAAAGATTAATTCATTATTTGCTGTGCGATGAATTATTAATTTAAATTTTAATTGATATGATATTTTATCATAATCTAAATATCCAAATAATGGAGAAAATGACCAATTTGCTGTCTGTCTGCCAACTCACGTCTTTCTTTATATCCACTATTGTTTGTTTTATTTAAATGATTTGCAATATTTTCTACATCTTTCGCAATTCCTGTGGCATCTGTTCCAGTGTGAGTTAAATCATCTATAATTATACCATCATTAGTATCAGGAAACCAACCTTCGATTTCAAACTTTTTATTATTTTCACCAATTGTTACAAATATAAGCATTGTATCAATTACACCTGGAGAATCACTTATTGTTTCTATATTTTGAGTTGCAACATCTAAACGCATTTGTGTAAATAATCTTGGAAAGAAATTCTTCTCTAATGCAATATTATCGGTATCTGGTAATGGTGTTGTAAAATTGGCATCACTATATAAAGAATATTCACAGTCTAAAAAGGAATCAGGTAAATATAAATAACTCTGCTGATTATCAACTTCAAAAGTTAAATCACCTCCAGTATTCACTCTACTGGAAGATCCGGGATTCATAGCAATTCTTATATAGTCATTCTTTTTTTGATTATAACTGACGAACGGAGGATCGTCCAATCTAAATTTATTTTCGATAAGCGAAGAGATTATTATAAAAAATAATTTGACTTTTTGTTTTTCTCACACACAAAAAAAATTTTACTAAAAAACTTTTACTTTAAATGTAATTAAAAAAATTTTACTAAAAAATGTAATTTAAAAAATTTTACTAAAAATATATTTTAGAATTTTGCTAGACCAGCTCCGCTACAGCTTTGCTGGTTAGACCGAAGGTTGCTGCTCACGCCATTACCTCTTATTTCTTCAATTGAACGTTTTATGGCTACGCCTGATTTCTTCTCCTGTTTACTATCAGACGGAGCTCCGCTCCTCAAGGTTTCACCCCCACAGCTATGTTAGCAATTTTGTTTTTTGTTTCCTCTGAAAGTTTTTTTAATTTTTTTAGCTCTTCAGAATTATTCCTAAGTTTACGAATAGCTTCTAGTTGTTTTAATTCGTTTTGAGATTTAACAGCATTTGATATTGCACTAGCTGTACTACCTATAGCAGCTGTTCCTTTTGCAGCAGATGAAATCAAATCTTTATAATTTTTAATTAAGTTAACGATACTTCCTATACCAGAAAAGATGCCAGCCCCCTCTTTTTGAATTGTTTCTATACTGTCATAATGGTAAACAGATTTCATAGATGGTTCATGAGCAATTTTTTGATTTGAAGCAAAATGTTTAAGATTGTGTTTATAAATTATAGGCATTTTTAGGAATAAATTTGACTTTTAGGAAAAAATATTTACGATTGGTTAGTAACCTGAGGACCTTTGGTCCGATCGGCTAAAGCCTCTGAACAAAGTTCTATTAAAATTTACGTGTGTGAATGTCCAACAACTTCGTGATAACTTTATTAATTTTCCGTTGCACTTTATCTATTGCGTCAAGTAGCGTGTGATGTACTTTAATTTCTTTTCTATTAACTTGCATTTTCTGCTGATTCATCTTCAACGCCGCTTTAAGAGCATTTAACTTAATTTTAAGAACATCTAATTGTCTTTTAACAGAATCTAACTGTTCTTTATTTTCTTTAGAGTTTTCTTGTAAATTTTTCTTTAATTCATTTTCTAAATTGATTTTAAGAGTTTTCATTTTATCAACTTTTTGATTAAGCGAGATTACTTCATTTATTATTCTATTCATCTTTTTCATTTGTTGAGTAATTTTAGAACTCAAATCATCAACACTTTTTTGGAATGTAGTTTGTAACTGCTTTAAATTTTTTTAGTTCTTTCAGGTAGTTTTTCTATTTCATCTTCTAATTGTTCTTTTAACATTTTTATCTGATGTTTATTTTTAATGACTGCAGATTTTAACTTTATAGAAAGTAATTTTAAAATTTTTGATTGTTCTGAAATCTTTTTAAAAAGTTTTGCTATATCTACTTCTAGCTCTCTATCCTTTTTATCAAGTTTTGATAATTTTTCTTTTAATGATTTGTCATTAAGTTTAAGCAACTTTATTTCATTCATCAGTGGAACCAAAACATCGTTTATATATTTTTCCTTTAAGTCATTGATTTGTGTATCAACATATTGTTTATTTGTTAACTCTGTATTTTGTTGCGGAAGAATAGAAAGATGCAATGGACCAGATAAAACGTCTCCAGTTTTCATGATATAATTTTCTATTTCTATTTCTAATTCACGATTATTCGGGATATATGCACCTACACCAACATTTGGTAACATCATTTTTTAACAATAAAAAAGTAATTTTTTTATATAATGAGAAAAAAAATAAAATTTTTTCTAATAAAAATGAAAAAATAAATTTTTTTCTTATTAAAAAATTGAAAAACCAAATTTAAAAAAATTATATTCGTCCGCATCATCCTGTTCTTCTTATTCGACGAGATCAACGGGATTTGAAAATAAATGTTTTGATAATAATAATAATAATCCATGTATAGATGTTAATATTTTATTTGAATTACAAGCCGAAATATTTAGAGAACAGACTAAAGGTTTACCTTCTATAGAAACTAATTATTGTATTTTTCCAGGTGATCCATTTATTAAATTCATGGATATTGTTAGTAAATATAACGATGTGGCTTATGTAGAATTAAATAAAGAAAATATGGTTATAATAGGTCATAATAATGTTTATGGTTTTATTAGAGCAGTATTACCAATTAGTAATACTGATTGGATAGAAGCGAAAATTATTAATTATATCAATATTAAAGAATTAGTTAAAAAATTAAAATCTTTTTCCAAAGAAAAAATAAGATTATTTGTTGATGAACAAAACCAATATAATATTCACATGGAGAGTAAAAAGCATGACGAAGAATTATTATGTCAAGTTTATTATAGAGATACAATTTATAAACAAGAAACATTAGAAATGCCCCAAAGATATGATGATGATACTTATATAGGATTATATTCAAACTTAAATATTAATTTGTTAAAATTTTATATAAATGGTTTAGCTCAACAAGAGAAAATTTATATGTGGACAACACCTTATACTATTAACAATGACCATAATCATAATCATAATAAACGAACCGAAGGCTCTAGGGCTTTGCCCGATCTTAAAGAATCTTATAATAATAATAATGATGATAATATGGATGATGATAATATAGATGATGATTCTGAAACATCTGAAAAAGGTGTAAATAGTAAAAAAGATTATAAAAATATTAGTAATTATAAAAATTTAAGTGAAGAAAAATTTATATCTCATACTGATGTACATGATATTAATACTACATATAATCAAAATTTATCTAAATTTCATTTTCTTACAATTGAAAATAATAATGATGGTATAGTTGAAGATACTGTTAGACAACTATGTGTCGGGTCTACAAAATTTAAATTAGGATTTACATCTAATCAATTTAAAATTTTATCATCTTTAATAAAAACTAAAAGTGATTCAGGTTATGGTGGTGTTATTAAATTTTCCAAAAGAGATCAAAGACCAATATTTTTCTCTATTATATTATTATCAAATAATAAATATAATTTAGAATTAGATATTCCCATCAAGGAATGGTATCCTATCAGGGAATGGCATCCTATACCAAAAAGTGTAATTTATGATGTTGAAGAATCAATTTATGATGATGATGAAGAATCAATTGATGTTGATGATGAAGAATCAATAGTTAGTGAAAATAAATTTAAATTATCTTTTGATAAAACGTTATATGATAAAACTTAATATGATAAAACTTAATGTGATAAAACTTAATATGATAAAACTTAATATGATAAAACTTAATGTGATAAAGAAAATAAAATAACTTAAGAACGTGAAATATATAATGATATATATTAACTCTCAAGTCCTAGATATTAGAATGTTTATATCTAAAATTAAAACACAATTTTTTTCTTTAAAAAACAAAACAAAATGGAAAATACCAAGTTTTATTGTAACTTATGTGAAAAAAAGTTGCAAACAAAAAGAAGTTATCAATCTCATTTAAATAGTAAAATGCATTTACAAAATGTAGATCGAGTTGATGAAGGATATATATTAAAATTAAATAGTTATAAAAACTATTTGGAAACATTGCCTACTGATATAAAAGTTGAAAAAATGTTTGATGATTATTCACATTCGGAATATAAAAAAGTTTTTAATAGTGAAGATGAGTCCATACAAACCGAAGGTTCTAGGGCTTGGCCCGTACCAGATGGAAGATATTTATTTAGCGATACTGATGAATTTAGCGAAATAGATGAATTTGATGAAACTAAAAAAACCGATGAAGCTGTAACAGATATAAAATATTTATTTAATGAATCGGTACACGGGACATCGGAGATGTCTTCCAGGGCTTCGCCCGTTGAACATAATGAAACCGATGAAACTTTTTCTGATATTCTATCCAACTTTTATAATATATTTAAGAAATCTTTCAAATGTTATATGAATGTAGAGGTACTTTATTCAAAAACTAGACCTGATGGAATTCCTGAAGAAATAATACAAGGACATTTTACAAATTCACAAGAAATTCATAATGTAAATGATATACAACCCATATTTGAACAAATGATACTTAAATTAGAAAATTGTATAATTGAAGCCCAGTTACGTGAATCTGGTTGGAGATTTGTTAAAATACTATCTAAGAAAATAGTAATTGATAAATATAAAAATAATACTGGTGGTAGTTATGTTCCTTTCCCTTTCAGTTCACCACAAATAATCAACATAAAAAATGAAGATGATTATTGTTTTCTGTGGAGTATTATAGCACATTTACATCCTGCAGAATATCATAAAGAAAGACTAAGTCATTACAATAAAGAAGAATACATAAATGAATTTGATCTTTCTGATGGCTTAGATGAATTTCCATATGATTATAATAGGTTAATGAAGTTTCATAAAAAGAATAAAAATTTAATAAAAGTAAATGTTTTTGAATTAAATGTGAATTATGTTTCTATTGGTAAAATTACTCCACTTTACTCAGATTCAAAAAAATTTTATTTGAATAATAAAAATTTATGTCAATCAGAAATAGTATACAATAAAAGAGGAAATTACATGCATCATAATATTTTTTACCAAGGAAATATAATATGTACTGAAAAATTTGAACTTGTTAAAACATTATCACCAATAATAATTAATCATAATAATTATAAAGGACGTAATTATAATTATGATTATGATTCCGATTATTTATCTTTATCTTTAGAATATCAACAAAAATTACAAAATTTAAATGAAATTTTACAAAAATGTAAAACAGATTATCAACAACAAACAAAAATATTAGTACAAGAATATGACCAGAAATATCAAAATAAGATAGAAACGATACAAAAATTAAATGAAGACAATAAAGAATTAAATAATGAAGAAAATGAAACCAACCAAAAAGATAAATGAATGTTTAAAAAAATGTCAACAACAATATAAAGAACAATATGATAAAGAATATATTTATCAGCTACAAATATTAAATCAAAATTTTCATCGAAATACATTTAATCTTACAAAAGAAATTGATGAAACACATGAAATATAAAAAGATAAATTTGAAAAATTAAAACAAACAAAACAATCAGCACAAGCGAATATATTATATTATCAGGGTCATTTTATATTGTGTAAAGATGTTTCTATATTTACAAAAACTTCAGATAATACAAATTTTCCTTGTCTTCAATGTATGACAAGTTTTAGAACTTCAGAAGAAATGAATAGACATTTGGAGAATTGTCAACAAAATGAAGCAGTCAGAAATACATTTCCAAAAGATGATTATTTAGAATATAATAAATGGTGTTTTAAAAATAAAGTACCCTTTACTATTTATTGTGATTTTGAAGCATATAATGTTAATATGACACAAAATTCTGAAAACGATAATTCTGAAAATGATAATCCTGAAAATGGTACGGGCCAAGCCCTAGAACCTTCGGTTTATAAATATGAAAAAAGTGCACCTGAAAAGTAAAGAAAAATATTTATTTGAACAAAAACCATTATGTTGGGGAATGTACATTCATTCAAATTATCCTGAATTATTTAAATCAGAATATTATCAATACTATGGTGAAGATAGTTCAGAAATGTTTACAAAGAAAGTAGAAGAATTACAAGGACGTTTTTGACAATTGCTTGAAACAAATATACCAATGCTTCCATTAACGGATGAAGAAAAAATTAATTTTGTTAATGAAACAAATTGTTATTACTGTGGAAAAGAATTTACAAAAAATTATAAAAATGGCAAATATATTGATAAAGTAAAAGATCATGATCATCTAAATGGATTATATAGAGGTGCAGCACATAATTCTTGTAATCTTAATGCTAATAAATTTAAATATAACTTTGTTCCTCTATATTTCTACAATGGTTCTAAATATGATTTCCATCTAGTAATGAAAGATTTATTTTCATCTGAAAAATTACAACAACAACAAATAAATGTACTATGTAAAACAGAAGAAGAATATTTTTCAATGCAATTAGGTTGTATTAGAATTTTAGATGCATTTAGATTTTTTACTCCTTATTCATTAGATGTTATGGGAAAAACTTTGAAACCTGAACAATGTAAAATATTAAATAAATATAATTTAAAACCTTTAAAAGGAATATTTCCGTATGAATATATAACTGGAGATTTTAATTCTGTGAATAAAATTATGGAAGAAAAACAACTTCCTCCAATAAATAAATTTAAATCAACATTAAAACAATCACAATTATCTGACGAAGACTATGCAGAAGCTGAAAAGAATTGGAGAGAGTTAAATTGTAAAACAATGTATGATTATACAATGAAATATCTACAGATAGATGTATTAATACTAGCTGATCTTTTCGAAAACTTTCGTGATATGTGTTTAGAATATTACGGAATAGATCCATGTTATTGTTATTCTACACCAGGTTTAACATGGTTAGCAGGATTAAAACATACTGGTGTTCAAGCCGATGGCTCTAGGACAAAGTCCGTTAAACTTAAACATTATAAAGAAAGTACATATGATAAATTATTATTTTTTGAATCTGGAATTAGAGGTGGAGTTTCATCAGTTTTAGGTAATAGACATGTTAAATGTTATAATAAGAAAGTAAATCCTGATGATTATGGAATAATGAAACCTTTATCTCCAGAAGAAAACGATCAGTTTATAAAATTGCTTAATCAAAATATAGAAGGACTTATATCAAATGAAGATAGTCAAGCAGCAGTTGATGAAATCATGAGAGAAAACTATTTGTTATATTATGATTTTAATAGCTTACGTGTATATTCTTCTTGCATGATACAAGAATTACCAACAGGTGAGATGGAATGGTGTAATATTCTAGATTATCAAAAAACATATGATGGAGATTATAATCATGTTTATATATATGAAGTTGATTTAGTATACCCTGATGAAATAAAAGATAAAACAAAATATTTTCCTTTCTGTCCCGAAAACAAAATTCCCAATATAGAAGATTTTTCAGATTATCAAAAATCTATAATTCCTAAGAAATACAGACCAACAAAAAAACTTATGTTAACACAAAGTAATAAAGGAAAGTATGTTGTTGAAGGAAGAATGCTAGATTGGTATTTAGGTGATGGAATGATTCTCACCAAAATACATCGAAAACTATTTTATCAAAAATCTAAATGGTTAAAAAATTATATAGAGTTCAATATTGAAAAACGTAAAATAGCTAAAAGAAATAAAGATGATTTTGGAAACGTGTTCTTCAAATTAATGAATAATGCATTTTATGGTAAGACTTTAGAAAATGTGAGTAATAGACAAAATATTGAAATAGTTTATGATAAAGATAGGTTTCAAAATTTAACAAGGAAACCTACATAGATTCTACTAGATTCAGTGATGAACTATGTGCTGTACACTAACGTCGAATCAGCGTAAAACATGATAAGTTTAATTTTATTGGATTCACTATATTAGAATTAGCTAAACTATTTATGTATAGATTTATATATGATTATTTAGCACCTGCTTATGGCGAAAACTATAATTTACACTTTACAGATACGGATTCCGTTTTCTTAGAATTAAGAATACCGTATAATTCTTCACTTGATGAAGAAATTAATAAAATAGAAGATATCATTCATCCTTCTGACTTATGTAAAGTAAAAGATGAATTAGAAGGAAATGAAGATTTCATAACAGAAGCTATATTTTTAAAATCTAAATGTTACTGTTATGATACAACTAATAATATTAAAACACATAAAACATTAAAGGAATTTCAAAGGCATCAGTGGCTAACCAGATAACATTTCAAGATTATAAAAATGTATTATTTAATAATGAAATAAAAACACCATGTAATTATAGACTTAATTCAAAGAAACATAAAATGTATTTAAAAGAGGAACATAAATTAGCATTAGATTCATTTGATGATAAAAGAAAAATTTTACCTGATGGAATAACTACTTCACCTTTTTAATTTTCTAATTTCTAAGATAGACAAATTTGATATATATATATAATAAAAAAAATATTGTAACACTATATTTGTATATTTTTTATCACTCGGCAAAAAAATGTTCTATAACTCTATCATGAATTTTTTTATCAATATTAATTGTAATGAAGCCATAATCTTTTGACCAAGCATTGTTACACGATTGTTTAAATTCATCTTTATTTCTTACACATAAATCTCTTAACAAATCACTTAAGTTTCTTGCATTTATTTCAAATAGTATAAATATATTTGCATTCTTTCTAATAACACTTCCGTCTAATGAATACATACTTTGTGTTAAATAAAAAACACTACAGTTGTTATGTCTACCTCTTGTGAAATAATTTCTCTGAACTGACTGATTTCTATCATTAACACAATCATCAAAAATTACACAATGTTTCATTGTTTTATCTAGTTTACTAGGATCTTGCATATTACCACTATCATCTATTAATTGTATCTTTATATGCTTATTTTTATTGGATTCAACTAACTGATTATTTTTTGCTGCTTCTTCACACCACGAACTTATTTCTTCTTCATCTTCAGAATTTTCATATTCTTTGAATAATGAAGCAATTGCTGTATTTAAGATTATTTTCAAATCCATATTTTAAAAATTGATAGACGGGTTGTTCTGCTGTTGTTGTATAAATTATAAGATTGTTATAATCCAAAAAATTTGGAGTCGTTAAAATTTTGAATAATAGATATCTTTTTCCACATCCTGATCTTCCACAAATAACTGACAAAACTTTATTAGATCAATTTGGATGATGATTAAATCTAAGTTTTTTTTATTTAATATGGGCACTTCACTCATTTTTTAATAAAAAAAATTTAATTTTAATTTATTGGTTTTTAAAGAATAATAATAAGAAGAAGAAAATTAAACTTCTCTAGCTTCGCGTGGGAGTTTATACCTCTCGAACGGGAGTTTATACCTCCCGAACGGGAGTTTATACCTCCCGAACCAAAAGATCTATCATAATCTCTTCACCTCCAAAATTTATTTCTTGTCCTTTCTCATCAGTGATTCTAATGTTAATGTTGTTAAAAGTTTTTCTTGTAATAGGGAAATATATTAATGTTTGGGGAAATACATTTAATCCATAACCAATGGGTACAGTAAAAGCTGGGAAACTGAATATTAAATTTGATAATTTACCATTTATATATCCTCCTTCAATAATGTCACAATGTACAACAATTGAATTTATTTCAGTTATTTTTGGAATCTTCTCACCTAAATGATAACCTTGACTATAGGTTTGTTTATTAAATCCTAATAGCTTTGACAATGATCTGTCATGATTAAAATCAACTTGATGATTTTCGTCTAAAGTAAGAGAAAATTTATTAACTGCCGGTTCAACTGCAAAATGTAATTGTTTCTTATCTTTAAATGGTATACCTAAATGTCTCTTAATTTCATTTGATATTGTTTCAACTTCGTAAGAACCAGGAAGAAAAGTTAGTGTTTTCCATGTTTTGCTTTTATCAGTAGAATATCTAAATTGATCATTCACATCTTTTATAACATTTTGAATAGTGTTAAATGTGGAGAAACTAGTCAATGCAATTTGATAATTTTTATTTTGTTCCAAATGTAGAATGGGTTCTAAATTACAAGTGTGTGATGAAGTAGTTGTTATAATTTTTAACGTCGTACTAAATTTTGATGAACCCAAAATCTCTATCAAATTTTCTAAATGATTATTAATTTTGTCTAAATCTGCTGAACACATTTTTTAACTAAAAAATTTGAATAAATATCTTTTATCAAATATTTTTTTATAAAAAAATTAAAAACAACAACATATTTCAGCTACGGGCGAAGCCCTGGAAGACATCTCCGATGTCCCGTTATACTTTTATAATCCTCTTCATTTAGAATGTTCTTTTCTAACAGTCTTTTCAATATAGCATGAATTTCATTGAAACTAGAATTATGTCCTTCTTTTATTGTAGATATTAAAATATTTAATCTATTTAGTAATTCTTGTGGATCATCTGGTAAGAATACAGTTGTTTCAGTTTTAAAACCTTCTCCTACTTTAACTCCCGTTGATAATAAATTTTCTAATTCTCTATAACGTCTAAGAGATTTTCCTGCTTTAACTCTATCTAACATAGCTTTATATTTTATGAGATCTTCTACAGCATAATTATTTAAATCTGCTCCTCTTAAAAGATCAACAAAATTTCTATCTAAATTAAAAGGAGATTTATCTGGTGAAAAAATTAAACCTCGAAAAGGTTGTGGAAATATTTCTTTTTGTCCGAGATAAAATCTAGGTATTGTTTTTCCATCTATAAATGAAATAGAATGTTCAAATTGCATAGATTTTGGTAATTTCTTATTAATGTTTGATTCTAGTAATCCATAGTCATCTAATATAGTTTTGTGCTCTGGATCTGTTATATTAATTTGTTTATCATTATTTACAAGTTCTTTTTCAAGAGTTTTAAATGGTTTCATAGTTTTTTCAAAATCAGTTTTTACTTGTTCGGTTTGCTGCATTTTTTCAAACATATCAGATTGAATACCAGCTTTTATCATTCTATGCTGAAGATGATTTTCTTTCATAATATTTCTTTGTTTTATTAACTCGTCTAATTGTCTAATTCTTTTTAGATTATCAGCTTTAATTTTATCCATTTTTAAAATATAATATTTGAATTTTGTGGTAACATTGGAATACAACAAAAACATTTTACTGAACAAATTATTTTTTTATTGCTTTGTTGTCTGACATCTTTTCGTTTAAAGTTTCCTCGTTTTAAGTTTTGTTTAATAAAGTTTTGCTTACATTTTCGCTTAAAGTTTTTAGCTCTTCTAAAAAAATTTTATCATTTTCTTCATTAGTAATTTTACCATCACTAGAAATTTTGCCATCCGGTTTATTCTTATCATCAACTTTTTCGGTCTTTAAATGAAATGATATTTGATTTACTTCATTAGCTATTTGATCACATTTTTCAATCTCATCTAACGTAATAACATTATCATCACATACTCTTTGAAAGTAGTAATGTAATTTGTCATTGACTTCTTTAATATGTAAATGCTTAGTTCTTAATGATTTTCGTTTCTTAGTTATTAAAGATTTATCTAACATTGTAACAAGTGAAGTTGCAAAAACACCCGTACCTGTTAAAGCTGTAGCAACTACTGGAATTACTAAAACACCTGAAGATATAACAATAGTGAGAGCGCCTAAACTTATTGTTAAGAATATGCCAATTCCTTGTGTTACATTCTTAACTTTACTCCATCTCTTTCTTAATTTTTTATAATGCTCTAATCTTAATAATAATTGAGATTCCTTACCTTTCATATAACGTACTCTATCTTTGTGTTTTTCTTTATTCATTTTTTCAATGTCCATTAAAGTAGAACTACGTTCATATGATAACGAAGGATATATTCTTGCGGTTTCTTCCACTTTTGTTTCTTCCATTTTTAAAGAAATATTTTTAGTCACATAATTTTAGTTATCTCATATTTTAAAAACCTGAAAAATGGATAAAATTCATGAATTTGAAATTCTCAACTTTTATGATTTTCGGTGTCCTGGAACGGTCATGATTTTAAGGGCGGGTGAAAATTGTAATTCACGAATTTGAGATTCTTAACTTTTCTGATTTTTTCGGTGTCCTGGAACGGTCATGATTTTAAGGGTGAAATGTCATAATCACAAATTTGAGATTTTGAAAAATTAGAAAAATTGGGTATTTTTAAAAACGCCTAAATTTATGAATTTAGGTCTTCATAACCTGAAAAATGACCAAAATTCATGAATTTAGACCATTTAAAAAGTACCATTTTTGAAAAATCGGTATCTTTAAAAACGACTAAATTCATGAATTTAGGTCTTAAAAACCTGAAAAAGGGTCAAAATTCATGAATTTATGTCGTTTTTAAAGATACTATTTTTTTGAATTTTATAGTGGCCTGGAGCGGTCTTTTGCCCATTACTGGCGTTTATGCGTTCTAAATTTAGAAGAAGAATTGTTTTATTGTCAACGCACTATTATGTGCTTAATCTATTCATGACTTCACAACGGGAAGTACTTTTATTGCTGCCCGTATGTGTTTTAACCTATTCATGCGGAAAGAAGAAACGCTAAATGAATTTTGTGAATGGATTTCTAAAACTAACTTTGAAAACAGACTTTGAAAACAGATTTTGAAAACTGTTTCTGAAAATAATTTACGTGGGGGTAAATTGAACTGTCAAAATTTTTACGGATGCGTAAATTGAACTGACAAAATATTACCGATGCGTAAATTGAAATGACAAGGGATTCCACGATAATTTTAGGGGAAAGCTGTTAGATGTTTTCCGTTGCTAGAACAATAAATCTCTCTCTCTCTTCAATCTCTCTCTCTCTTCAATCTCTGTCTCTCTTCATTCATCAGCCAGTGTACGGGTTCATTGAATAATTTTGTGTTTATGAGTTACAATGATATTCTAGTTCACACAATTAGTACTTTAAATAATGTTGAGAATACAATAACGAAGAATGTCTAAGTAATAATTGCGTCTTCTTAATTTATCATAATCCTCTAATCTTAGTAATTGAGATCCATTTCATATGATAACGAAGGATATATTCTTGCGGTTTCTTCCACTTTTGTTTCTTCCATTTTTAAAGAAAATATTTTGAATCAATATTTTGAATACAATCTTCTGGTATATTGAGACTATGTGATATTTTGAGACAACTTAAATTTTTGGTCTACGTAAATTTTCAAAATTCTTAGACCACGTGATATTTTGAGACAACTTAAATTTTCAATATTTTTCGTCTACGTGATATTTTTTGACCGACTAAATTTTTGAAAATCTGATTTTTTGAAAATTTGTCACTATCTAAATTTTTGGCCACGTGAAATTTGGAGTCTACCTAAATTTTTGAAATTTATAGACTACGTAAATTTTTGAAAAACTCAAAAGGTGTGACATCCGGTGCGGGCGAAGCGAAGCGAAACGCCGGATGTCATACTATATACTACTGCTATATGATTCCGCATGTGCCTTATGCACATTCTTTACTTCCGCATTTTCCTTTGATACATCGGAATTTTTATAGCAAATAGTGACAAGATGAATGAAATGGCGTTTCAGTCAATTGTATTTATTGTGATTTAATATCGCTCGATACAGATATGCGAATCAAAATTAGAATGAAATTAAAAATCAATAATTAATCGCATAAGAAGCAACAAGATGCACAGAAAGCAGCGCCCATGAGGACGGTGGCATTCAAGTGGACGCTGGCAACGCAGTCTTAGAAAGAGTCACATGGTATGGCGACTTTCGTCCGCTTTCCTACGTCTGTCTCCGTCATAGCTCCGGTACTCTCAAAGGACAGGGCACAAATTGGAATCACCGATTCAATGCATTTCCTCTTCTTTGAGCCGTTTCAGCAACAACATTGGGATTGATCGCACAGTCGTTGACGCAATTAACCGAAACTATATCGTTGCATGCAGATGTCCCACGTAAGAGGGCCTTCCTCGAAATGACATCTCAGCATTGGCATGCAAGGGAACAGTCGGAGAAATTTAACAAATTGGCAGTAAAAATTTAGAAAGATACACAGCTCTTCAAGCTCGTCCGTCTAAGAAATTACTAATCTTTCCTTTATTAAACTGCATGAACGATACTCTTGCTTTAACATCCTTCGTTTGTTCAGCTTTCTCCGCGGAATCGTAATGAGAATGATGAAAAATGCACCCAAATCATTTGTCTTTTGTTTTCTGATGGAATTTGTCTGATTTCAGTCTACTTTCGGGGTGACTGAATAAAAATTTCGATTTTATGAAAGCGCTGCCAAATGTCGTTCGTTCAAACATAACCGGTTTAACCCCGGAGTTTACACCGACGCTGGAGTTAACTCCGGAGTTAACCCCAGAAGAAACTCCGGAGTTAACTCTGCAGTTTACTCCGGGGTTAACTCTGGGTTCGGGTAAACGGAGTAAACACTAACACCTACACTTACACCGGACATGAACTCAACTAATCCCTCATTACTACAGCGAAATTTTTGGCAAAAAATTTTTTAAAAACTTAAGGTAGCGCCTGAAATTAGCGCCCCAAAAAGGTTGATGCATAGCACATCATATTTTAAATATGAGTTATTTCCTTTAATGACGGCAAAGGCATTGTCAAGCCTCTTTCATGCACCGGTAAAAGAAATTTCAAACTATACATTTGAAAGTTTACTCGTCAAGGCGCTGTCAAAGCGTAGGCTATGCCATGGAATTTTAGAATTATCTAGAATTCCATGGCTATGCAGACCCCGTGGAAGTTTGATTACATGGAACAACGGAACGTCGTTTCCGTGGAAGCTTTATCCATGGAAGTTAACTAAAAAACATGGTAGTAGGAACTATCTTCATAGAAATTAAAAAATATCAGGTGAGAGGGGATTAATGCCTCCTGCAAAAGATGCCGCATCTGGCTACGTCCGCCTATTATGTAGACCTACATGTATATGCATCGAACTTTTGTGTCAGTGGTAAATGCCTTGCCCTGTGGCATAGAGTAAGTAGGCTATATTGTAGGTATGACTGTCGACTCAAAAATGAACTCAAGTTGAACCCATTTGGTTAGGCATTGATTTGATACCAACTGTTAGATATGCAAATTTTTGCAGTTTTGAAGAAGTTACTACGGAATTGAGTGATCATAATAGCAGCAGAAGGAATAATAGTATTTTACAGATCCTCTGTGTCATGACAGCCTTGGAGAGGTAATGTTAATGAAATCGCAATTCGAGGGTTGCTATTACTTTAGTATTTTCTAGGGATCTGCGAAGCTTCGAGATTCGATTCGAGGTTCCATTCCAGAAAAAATTCGAATCGGTTCGTGTCGACTGGCCAAAAATTAGTTAAACTGCTTTCTTTTAATTTTTAGCCTCATCCCGTTTGTTAATGCTTGACAGTGACATTGAAATATGTTTGAGATGCTGGATTCTAAGTGAAAGTTGCTAAAAATGTCGGCTGCTGAACCTAGTCATTAATGACTCCATGTGTCGCATGTTGCTCAGATCAGGGCTTCGGACTCGGTCGACCTTTCTGATCGAGTCTGATATACTTCACAATTAAGTAACTGATTTATAGCAGAATTGAAAATGAGCAGTTTTGTGAGTTTCTATCTCGCAGGGAAATAAGACATGCTTTTCAAACTGTCGTGATCTCTCTCTCTCTCTCTCTCAAAACTCAAAAAGTTTATTGCCCAACTTGTGGGTACAAACGTTATGGCATTGACAAATAATACAATGTCCTATTATCGGCAGAAGATGAAAGTTGACATGATATGATGGGTGAATGAAATGAAAGGTAAAAGAAAACACAACACCTTGGTCGTCGTTGAATTGCGTAGATAGCGTCGTGATTGAAATGAGTCTGAAAAAAGTCTGAGTTATGTGCAGATGATGATAACAGTATTCATGAACATGTGAACAGATAGTCATGATTTCATCACATACAGAGGAGAGGAGACAAAGCATGCATCATGTTATTTACAAAATAAGTTTAAGTTATTAAAGAAATTATTTATTGTTTTTATTTACACATCGCACCCAGCAGCAGGTTACTAATCCTATTATTAATCCTATTATTTAATCGGAGGCACGGTTAATTAATAATGTTTCAGGTCTTAGAGAATACATGCATCATGTTTCGTACATACCTGAAAGACAGTTTGGAATTGATTAAATGATATGCAGCAAAGCGAGTTGTGTCACCGACCTCCGATTTAGACTTTCAGCAAGTGACAAGGAAATTTCTCCGCTCTAGTGTCGATGAAAGTGATCAATCTTCATCATCAACTGTCAGCTACGCAATGTATTGTTCCTATTCACTGTTTTCTAGTCAGTCAGTATTTATTGCCTTAACAATCTCATTGAGTTCTTTGCCAAATATCTATTGTTTCAGCTACAATTAGTTTCCATTTGTCTAGATATCGATTCGATAAGTCTATCATGATATTATGTGTAGAGCTTCCTATTTATAACATGTGCAGTACTTCTTAAATGTAGATTGAACAGTCTACAATCCGCTATCTATGACTTCTGATATTCATTGCCTTTTCGATGTACTCGTCTATTGGTCTAACATGCCCAATGGTCAAAGAATTCATAAATTCATAGAAGTATGATCGAGAAGCATCTTTCAGATGCGGTATTAAAGCACTTCTTTCAATGATGTAAGCTGGACATGCAACAATAAAATGATAGATATCTTCATTTTCTTCTTGGTCACATAATTTGCAGACACAATCTCTATATTTAAACCACTGACATCAGTAGGTGTCTATATCTTTGTAATGTATAATCGGTAGGAGGTTATCAGCGTTTAACTCCTGCATTTAACCTCCTGCAATCACTATCTATGAACTGCTGGGAAATCTCAGTACTGCAAAACAAATGTAATGTAAGTAATTGTATTACTATCAACTATAACAATATCATTCTAAATATGTGATTTTCAAGTATAGTGATCAGTCTTTACGAATATAAATGTTGAAAGAACAGTTTTGAAAATTTCCTCCAAAAGATACATTTTCTGTGGAAATTCCTTCTTTTTCATTATTGCATTGGTTATTGGTTGACATTGACGACTACATGTAGGTGCCTGAGCATCACTTTTTCTCAATGCATGGGTCACCTTTTCGTTCATCGATCCCATGTCGATGTAATTTAGATCTGCCTCTGATACATGACCAATACGCTTTTTCGCTACTTCATTTGGTAATCCTGATGCTATTATTCGCGTTTTTGCAGTTCTTCTTGTACTTGTGTTTGTAAAGTTACCTTTTGCTTTTATGCTCATCATTAGGTTCTTGACTACTTTTTCAATTTGATGAATACCTAATGGAGTTTTTTTGAACCAAGTTTCATTTTTGGGTTGTTGTATAGGTGTAAGATAAAAGGACGTTATTTCTTTGACATTTTCTCTGTAATGGACGAACTTTTTGTAGATCTTCACTGGACATCTCTCCGGGCTTTTAAAGTTTGGCAGCACATGTACGACTTTTGGCTCCATTCTGGCTTGTTTGATCCCAAATAAACGAGATTTAGAGGTGTTTTCTTTGTACTGAAGCACCTCCACGCCATCTTTTTCTATCAATCGCAATTGATCGTTTTGATCCCCAAAAGTTAAGTGTTTGTGCTCCGTAGCAGCACGCAACCCTAGTTCAATGCTTAGAACATAAATGAGTGTGTTCTGTAGCTATGTAGGGGAACTCGTTCCCAGCCCGTTAGGCCCGTTAGTCCATAATTTCTCTTCAGAGTTGAAAGATGTCAAGTTGAAATATGTCACTTCTTTTGGTTATCTTTACGTTGCCTTCCTTTGCACTTGCCTTCATCTCACCGTCTAACACTTTTCTTGATTCACTGAAGTCTTTATCGCAGAATATTGACCAATTTTTATCCATAATATTATTACAATAATGTTGCAGCATTGCAACCATCTCTTTCAGTGTTTTGGGAGGATATTTAGTTCCATCCGTTTTTCTAACCTCACATAAAAAAACGCGAAGACATTGGTCTAATTCATAGGCGGTCATTTCATCAATATCTTTATAGACTTTTAAGCTTCCATCTAATCGACATTTCCAGAATTGTTGCCATTCTCTAAATATGCTCAGTGCCCACTTCTGTTTCTTTAATGTATTATAAGGTATCCTTTCTTCCAAATTCTTTTTCCTTTCTTCCTCTGTAGTTGTAGCAAATCTGCTTATACTGCTCATTTTCAATTCTTTTTACCGTAAGACTGATTAAGTAAAAGATGATATTGGATCCCGGTGTAAAAAATGCTAGCACAATGCCAGTATAATGCTAGCATAGAGCATTTTCCAAGCATTTTTTTATATTTCCTCCCAAGGTCTTCATCTCATCAGTTTTCTTTAAGATAAAGTCAAAAATAATAGTTGTCAACGATAGAAGAAGAGAAAACGCCAATAATTACCTAGCATAAATACAGCATTACAATAGCATATTTCATGCTAGCATAAAAATGAAAAATATGCTAGGAAAATGCTAGAATAATGCCGGTATCAAAGTATGTGGAAAAACGTTGATAAAAATGCCAGAATTATGCTAGCAAGTACAAGCAGTAGTTAAATCATTTTCACATTTTTGCGGTAGTTTCATTCACTGGTTTTTCTAGTAATGTTCTTCAAACGTTTCAAGATACCCCCGAACGTTTCTGCATATACCACGAACACGAAACTATCTGTATAATTTAGATCAAATGTTATCTGCTAATAGAGGGAACAACAAATCTAAAGCGAATGAAGTATTGCCGTAATTGGTTAAACTCCATATACAATATATCAAACGTAAATGTGCGCTAATGTACGTAAATGTCTGCTATTTATAATTCAGAAATTTTTCAGAAAGGTCTTAATGATTATTATATTACTTCAATTTTAAACTATTACTCTTTGTACAAATAGTTTACATGCAGTTTAGTTGAATACTTTTCTTCAGTTTTTAAAACATCTGCTATGACAATAGGTATGACTACATTCAATAGGCATGACTACAAAAATAGTAGTACATGCTGATCGATGCAAACTTTATAGCGAAAAAAAATCCACAGTCACTTGCTGCAAAAGCTATAACAATAAAACTGTAAACATTTATTTATTATTATTATCTTGATGAATGTGATGAGTCTGATGAGGAAAGTATTTACGTATAATGATTGTAATAAGATATAAAATGACATAATTACCAGTATTTGCTTGATAAAGTTTTGCCGATCAGTGTCTTTGCTGAAGTAAGCGTAACGTATAATCATTTTGTTACAGAATCACTTAAATTAGCAAACACATCATAAGAAAACCACATTATATCCTTCGTAACATGCATTCTTTTGCAGGCTGTTGATAGTGCCATAGTAACGCGATAATTCAAAAACAAACTTCTTACAGCAAAAATATTACTTATATTGTAACTTGCTTGTGGTTCTACGCTAGGAGCTACTGTAGTCTTTATAGCACTTACCATTAACGGGGGCGTCGATCCGGGCGAGTTGTCGTCGGCCTGGTCCTCCCAGCGTACACGCAGTCGCCGAGGTGAAGCGGTGCCTATACTAGGCGGGTGTCTCCACGGGCTTGCCGGTGGGTCGATCTCCTTAACGGTCGGCTTCCGTCGAGGCGAGTCTCCCGATTTGGTTCGGGGTAATTCTCCCGGCTGTCGTCGGGGTGAAGAAACAGCGGCCTCAGAGTCTCGTGGCTCCGGTTTAATTAGCAGCTGTTGTGCACGGGAAACAATCTCCTCCGCTAGAATAGAGATGTCATCGTCGTCAATAAATTCATCACTGCATTCTGCCATGTTGACCGGAATTGCTAGAACAAGCAATCCCGACCAAGATCACAACAAGAAAACTCTGCTCACCTGAACATTGCTAGCAGGTAGTAAAAACAATTCCCGCGAAAAGTACAGGCAATTAAAAAGTAGTGCAGTAAAAGTCAATAAAATTAGTTCACTTAAAGACCCCTACCTTACACTATCCCCTCCTCCACGAAGAAGGTCTCGCTCCTGCGAGCGGTGCCAGTCTACACACGAGGTAGACGTGGGCGGATGATCCGCTCCGCGTATCGCGCAAGTGCGTGGCGCTCCTCCGCAGTGTAGTGCGGGTCTCCCGTGTTCACCACGGACGGCTTGTAATGTATTGGGGTAAAGAAGCATGCCCCTACATTGTTGATACTGTGAAGGCGATCTCTCATGCGCCGGTCGTGACCGAATTTGTCCGCGGGCGCGTCGATGAAGAACATCGGGATGCCGGAGAACTTCCGCTGAAGTTCCTCGTTCAGGGAACGGAACCCGGCCCGGACTTCCTCGATGCTTCTCGCCGAGCGGTCATTTACTCCTACACCCACGACGATTGCGGCAACGTCATTGCGGCGCACATCGCATTGGCGTACAGTGTTTGCAGCTTGCGCTGCTCGGAGACCCGGTCTCGCAATCGAGCGATATGGGGCAGGCGGGTGAAGTTGGAATCGCCAACCACCAGCGTCATTTTGCGGCTGTCTCGGCTTGCATCCACCGGTTGCCGGGTTCGGGCTGCAGGAGATCTTGACCTCGTCCGTAAGTCTTTCATGGATTCTGCGTCCATTCGCCGCGCTTGGATCCTCCTCATTGCAGGATGGATATCCTTCCGCATCCTATCCCTCACCCTGTCTCGCGAATTGCCGCGGTTGGGTGGTCTTGCCCTGTCTCGCGAACTCTCGCGGTTGGGCCTGAGGACTTGGAGGACATTCTTCGTGATCTCGGATGTCATCCGGTCGATGGTGTCCTGCGCGAGGCTTGAGTTGGTCGACGGCTGGTCGTCTCTCACGCTCCGTGGTGGTCGCAAGATGGAGCGTGGTTTGATCGTTGGCTGCGGGTCTCGCGGTTGCAGCTGGAGAAGCGTTTGACGCCATCTCGGCAACTTGGACAGTAGCTGGGGGTGGTACCGTACCCACCCGGTCCAGCGCTCCTCGGTGGCCTTGATCCGCCTGGACGTCTCTGATTGGCTGCGGAGACTTGTCAGGATCTTTCCAAAAGAGGCCTCGGCGACCGAGTTGATCCATCCCTTCCCGGTTGGATAGGCGACTTTGAGATGCGGGGGCAATCGTGTGTCGTGGAGGCAGTGGTTGACCACACTGTACCTCCAGGACTCCAGCAGATCCTGAGGGATCCTCCCCAAAATTGATGGCTCCGACCAACTGCTCCTCCTCCTCGTCTGACTGGAATGACAGGTGAGAGATGCAGATGTCGGAATCGAAGTCCGAGTCTAGGATAGGGTCGGAGCTTATATCAATTACTTCTCCTAATCCTATCTCGTCTGAATCCGACGGCTGGTCTGAGTCTTGCTCGTCTAGGTAAATCACTTCCTCATTCTCGATTGGGTCTCCAGACGTTGAGGAAGACTCGCTGTCGTCATCACTGTATAAGCAATGCTCGTCGATGTTGACGGTTGGTCTCTCTACTGAGGGAGGGAGAACAGTGTTAGTCTGTCCGACATTGTAAGGAGAGGAGTCTGGTGTAAATGTTCGGATCTCGGGAACTGGTTGGAAATGCACCTTCCTTGTCTTTTTGTCAGTTGAATTCAATCTGACGTTCCTAGGGCATGGCTTTACTTCGTTGACATGCACAACAAGGGTTCTTCCCGGTCTCGCTGGGTTGCGGATTTCTATGTTGGTCCGGCTTGGCACTCGTGTCACTAAGTATGGTCCATCCCATGGCCTTGAAAGTTTTGCGGACTTACCAGGTCCGGGAGTCCTATTTCTGTACCATACTAGATTCCCGACTTTATAGGTGGGCACTTTCGTAGCGTGGTGATCATATTGGGTCTTCTGGTGTTGCTTAGCTAGGATAAGGTTTTTGCGAGCCCCGTCGGCAGCTGCTTTCAGACTCTCCTGTATCCACGTAGCATAATTCTCAGCTTCTATGTTGGCGCTGGATACCGAATCGAAGAGAATGTCCATCGGGAACCTTAACTCCCTACCTATGGCTAGGCGAGAGGGGGAATACCCCGTGGAGTGATGGACATTCGATCTGTAGACCCACATACAATAATGGATGGTGTCGTCCCAGTTGCGTCTATCTTGCGCAGCATGAGTGAGCAGCAAATTTTTCAGTGTGCGGTTTAATCTCTCTACCGCCCCGTTAGTAGAGGGTCTGTATGGTGAAGAACGGATCTTTTTAATTGCTAGCACCTTGCAGAAGTGCTGGAATACTGCCGACTCGAATTCTTTGCCCTGGTCAGACAAAATTTCCTTCGGAACACCGTATCTGGTGATCCAGCTGTGGAGAACTGCATTACCCACATGTTTTGCAGTGTGCTGTGGTAAGGGCACAGCCTCTGCCCAACGGGTGAAAATGTCCACCATAACCAGGATGAAACGATTTCCTTTCAGCGTGGTTGGAAGGGGTCCGACGATATCCAGCGCTATGCGGTGGAACGCCTCGCTTGACTCAATGGGTTGTAGTGGGGCTACCGTCTTTGGATTAGGACCACGGCATTGCCCACAGACTCCACAGGTGTCAACCCATTCGCTTATTTGCGTTTTCATCTTTGGCCACCAGAACCGAGATTTAATTTTCTGGTACGTAGTGGCCTTAGCGTTGTGGCCTCCCGTGGGATTGTCATGATACTGGTGAATAGCAATATTTCTCCACTCTGGTGGGAGGACTAGACGCCAGTCGGTGTCGTCAGGCTTTTTGATATGTAAGAGCCCTTCAAAAATTTTGAAATAGTCAAAGTGCTTGATGTAATCTTGCTGAATGCGATATGTGGCGTTTGATGGGGGTTGTCTTCTCTCCGTGATCCAGGCACTTATCTCTGCCGTCGGCAGGTATGCTTGTTGTGCTTGTAGGAGGTCCCCTGCAGTCAATGAGAATGGCCACTGGATTAACGAAATTTGCGCAGCATTCGGTTCGCAAGAGGGGCATTCTCCGTGGCGCCTGTGTGGCCGCCTGGATAGAGCATCGGCATTTGTGTGCTTAGGGTTGGACCGGTATTCAATTGAGAATCGATATTCTTGCAATTTTTGTATCCAGCGTGCCACCTGTCCAGTAGGCTCTTTGAATGACATAAGCCAGGTGAGAGCGCTATGGTCTGTCCTCAGAATGAAATGCTTGCCTAACAGATAAGGACGGAACTCGTGAACGAAGTAGACCATGGCTAGCATTTCCTTGCGTGTAACGCAGTAATTGCGCTCTGGCTTTGTCAGGCAGCGACTCCCATACGCTACTACTCGCTCGAGACCATCAGGACATTTTTGGGACAGCACAGCTCCGATGGCTTTTTCAGAAGCGTCTGTGTCGAGGATAAAAGATCCTGCGTTCTCTGAGAAATCAGGTAATGTTAATATTGGGGCACTACTGAGCTTGAAGCGGAGTTCTTCGAAAGCGGTTTGGCATTCGGTTGTCCAAACAAATCTTACATTTTTACCAGTGAGGCGATGTAAGTGCCCAGCAGTTTTCGCAAACCCTTGAATAAATCTACGATAATAACTGCAGAGTCCTATGAAACTCCTCAGCTCCTTTTGCGTTTTAGGAACGGGCCAGTTGATTATTCTCTCAATGGTAGAGGGGTCTGTGTGAACTCCCTTGCGAGAGACTACATGTCCAAGGTATTTAACCTTAGATTTGAACCACTGGCATTTCTTAGGATTCAGTTGCAAATTCGCTTCACGGAATCTCTGCAGGACAGCCTGCAGGTTTAGCAAATGATCCTTAAATGTCCTCCCCATGACTATGGTGTCATCGAGGTAAACGAGGCAGGCTGACCATGTCAGACCGGCGAGTACATTATTCATCAGACGCGCAAAAACAGCTGGACCATTCGTCACCCCCATAGGGAGGACGTTAAATTCATATAGGCCGCGGTGGGTGGAGAAAGCAGTTTTCTCTTTGGACTGCTCGTCCAGAGGTACCTGAAAATAACCAGACTTCAAGTCTAGGACTGTGAAATAACGTGATCCACTTAAAGCGTCGATACTCTCGTCTATACGAGGTATGGGATATGCGTCTTTGACAGTTATCTCATTCAGCTTCCTGAAGTCAACGCAACAACGAAGAGATCCGTCTTTCTTTTTCACTACCAGAATGGGAGCTGACCAGGGACTGTAACTGGGTCGAATTACATCATCATTGATGAGGTCATCTAGCATCGTGTCTACCTCAGACCTCTGGTGTGGCGGTACTCGGCGCCCCGGAATTTTGATTGGAGCGTGGGGTCCGGTGTCTATCTGATGATATAATAGAGTTGTGCGACCCAATTTCTTACCTTTCTCTACAAATACGTCTTCATAGGAGCGTAACACTTGGGCGGCCTCCTCTTTCTCCTCCGTGTTGAGGTCTGTCTCGTCCAACTGTGTTATAGCTGCTTCTATATTTGTAGGTGAAGCTTCAAAACTTACTTGGTCTGTTTGATCCGCCGACTCTGCCAAAACCTCGATTGGTTCTATAGTTGCAATTTCGCGACCGGCAGGTAGTCGGACATCAGCATTAGTAATGTTCATTAGCTGAAGCCAGGTTTGGTTGTCTCTGGGCTCGCATACGGCATTTGCCAAGAGGACACCGTCTGGTAACTGATCTCGCTGAGCGGTGAGTAAGTTGAGGGAAGGAATAGGAAATTCTGCGCACTTCCCCAGACGATATGCGACACTCTTGGGAGGAATTACCGTATCTTGTACTAGATGCACACTCACCTGGTATGTTTCGACTCTCCTCAGGATCGGTGTGCTGATTGCTCTATTGAAAAGATAAAACGTGTTACTTACCCAGTCAGCGCATCCTCCATATAACATAATGAAATCCAGTCCGATAATTATGGGACTCCTGAGGCGTTCACAGACTATAAATGTCTGGTTGAAACATTCGCCCGCGACTTCTATGGGTATGTTAACTTCTGCAATAGGTTTGACTTTGGAACAGTCAGGCTGGTCAAACTTTGGCATCTCCTTGCGGGTGTACGAAACGCCTGTTTCTCGGCACGTTTCAACATCAATCACGCTACGAACATCTGCGGATCGATAAGCTGGCATATTTTTCCGGAAGGATGACCCTGACAGTGGAAATGATCCTCCCGTAGGCCTACTTATTTCGACCATCGAGTCCGAATTGAGCAGACGATTCCGTTTTATCAAATCTGCTGCGTGATAGAGATGCTCAATCGAGAGGGGTGGGCTAAACGTGAAATGTCGAGAGAGCTCGACATTGCTAGTGCCGGCAAGCATTCTTTGAAGAATAGCCTCCTCCTGTTTCCAGGAAGGTTGAGCCGGAAAGGCAATCCTTACTAATCGCCGTAATTCTCCCTCAAAATCTTGCAAATCTTCAGAATTCCTTTGATACCTGGAATAAAAAAGTTCTTGCGCCCTCGACATATTAATCGGTATAACGTATTTCCTCCTCAGAGACTCGACAAGCATATCAAAACTGTTTAGCACATCATCCGGTCGATGTTGCACGAACTCGAATGGTTTTGTTCCCAACTGGGAACAGAGTCTATGAATTCTCTCCTGTGGAGGATAGGTATCCAAATACATAGATACTCGGCGAAACCATATGTCAAAATCTTCACCAGATTCCCCCTGAAAAATTGGTACATTTTTCATGCTCAATTTTTCGTACTTACCTGTCCGCTCTCTCGGTAGGCTGCTGTCTATCGGTGGCTTTGAGTGTTCCCGGTATTTCATCAGTAGACACTGCACAACTTGCTCAAAAGAACAGTGACCAAGCCCTCCAGGAAAAAAAACACAAACACTCGATAACGTTGTTTCCTAATTTTGCGGCAAAAATAGGGTAACGCTCGGCCTCTGGATAAGTATTCATAGCGGCACTTATCCGTTGATAGTAAATAAAAAAAATTACCTCCGTCAAATACGGGAAATGCGTTGAGTGGAACACGCAACCATGTTGACGTGTCTCTAGCGTGAATCCCACCGCTGCCACCAGTGTAACTTGCTTGTGGTTCTACGCTAGGAGCTACTGTAGTCTTTATAGCACTTACCATTAACGGGGGCGTCGATCCGGGCGAGTTGTCGTCGGCCTGGTCCTCCCAGCGTACACGCAGTCGCCGAGGTGAAGCGATGCCTATACTAGGCGGGTGTCTCCACGGGCTTGCCGGTGGGTCGATCTCCTTAACGGTCGGCTTCCGTCGAGGCGAGTCTCCCGATTTGGTTCGGGGTAATTCTCCCGGCTGTCGTCGGGGTGAAGAAACAGCGGCCTCAGAGTCTCGTGGCTCCGGTTTAATTAGCAGCTGTTGTGCACGGGAAACAATCTCCTCCGCTAGAATAGAGATGTCATCGTCGTCAATAAATTCATCACTGCATTCTGCCATGTTGACCGGAATTGCTAGAACAAGCAATCCCGACCAAGATCACAACAAGAAAACTCTGCTCACCTGAACATTGCTAGCAGGTAGTAAAAACAATTCCCGCGAAAAGTACAGGCAATTAAAAAGTAGTGCAGTAAAAGTCAATAAAATTAGTTCACTTAAAGACCCCTACCTTACAATATATTAAAACACTATTAAAACGTGATATTCTTATTTTTTTGTGATGCTTTATTCTCCAGTTTATTTGCGTTCATTTAGATCTTAATGAGGAAATTAGCTTGATATTGTATATTGTTAACCATAATATTTCCCATGATAATTCCAATGTTAACCGGAGGCTCTCAATATATTTTGCCCGCTTGGGGAAATAGGAGCGGCATGACTATCAGTAATGACCCTGTTCCAAAGATATTTAACACTATTTGTTTATATGGAGTTTCCCTATTAAACCTCTTTGCCCTGTTCGATAATCTTAAACAGTGAAACTAATGAAGCGAATATGTATGTTGTTTCATATTATTCTTTTCATTCGTATTACATCTGAATTGAAATTCACAAAAGAAATATTTGCCAATTTAGTTTCGTTGCATGTTAAGTTCGTATCAATAGACATCGGATAACATCATTATCCTAATCGATCCTAATAATGTTATCCGATGTCTATGTTCGTATCATTGGTTTCATTCGTATCACATTATCGAACAGAGTCAATGCAAAAATGTGATCTTCGCATACATCTATAAAAGTTGCGTCAATCATACTAATCCGGCATTATGCTTCTACATCTAATTTGATAATATATGGTTGCCGAGCCAAAATTTGACGAATTTAAGCCACAATATCCTAACCTATTCTATCCATGGCATACTCAAATCAAATTATGAGGCACCAATTTTTGCATGCTGTTCATAACCAACCGATACAAGCGCACATCCCCGCTGCATTTCTGCTCATTGTTGTGGATGTTTGCTTATTAGTACTTTACTTTTTTAAATCCGAATATATTGAGAAATTAGTTTTCTTTTTCTCGGCAATTTTGCTGTTTACACTTGTTTAAGTTTATTATATTTTAAATATGATGTTTTGGATTCATTTCGTGAGCGTCATGTGGTAGCGTTTTACCGTGATTTTTAATTGTAAAACCGTGACTGGTTTACCGTGACTTTAATTGTTCTTTACTTTTATACTTTTCTAATTTTGATATATATAGATATATACATATAGTCATTATCATAGTAATACAGGTAAAATGTATTTATCCAACGACAGCCCTAGTGATAATTCACTGTACTTGACAAAATAAGTACCGTTATCAGTAATGGAACCTACCCTCTATGTCGATATAAAATTTGTCATTACTAGTAGTATTAATTTGTTAATCATACTATAAGATGTCATTAAAATTCCAAACTGAAAAAGAGTTGAAACAACGTAAAGCGAAACGCTATAGATCTTTTCATTAAGACTTGTCATCGGTCGTTAGCCGTATGAGTAAAGGAAAAGGGACTGAGTTCCCTTTTCCTTCTCCTTATGTTATTTTCCGAATTAAATGCTTCTACACTTTAAGTAGGGCCCATAGTATTTGGACAATAGTTGGGTAGCAATTCTGCAGAGAACTAACTAGTTCAACGACGGCGCTCAGAAAGAAGCACAATAAACTGACAAATAGGGCTGACTCATTGTTCACTCATGAAATGAATAACAAAGGGAAACGAATAACCAAACACAATAGCTGTTTATTTCCCCGGTGCTATTATTGTGGAAAACTTCATTGTGCTGTATGATGATTACGCCATACAATCATGCAATCACTAATTGAATGTTTTCTGCAGTCAAGAACTTACTTTCTCAGTAACAATGGCCATCGGTCAGTAGCAGTATGAGTAAAGGAAAAATAAATTGATTTTTCACGATAGAAATCCCTTTTCCTTCTTCTCTTCCGTATGTAATTTTCCGAAATTGGTGCCTCTGCTAGTTAAGTACAATTGTCAACTTATACAGTAGTCAACTTAAGATAAAGTAGCATTTCTAATTTCGTGATTTTGTTGTCCGTCAGCGAATTGTAGGAATTTTGGTTAAAAAGTGCATTCACGAATTGACTCCTTGCATTATGAGTAACATATGAAACCTTCATTTTTTGATGTGTACGACATGCCAGTATCATTTAGATGTTATGAGTAGATGGGTTACGGAAATAGTCAACATTAGAAAAAGTAGCATTTCTAATTTCGTGATTTTGTTGTCACTCAGCGAATTGTAGGAATTTTGGTTAAAAAGTGCATTCACGAATTGACTCCTTGCATTATGAGTAACATATGAAACCTTCATTTTTTGATGTGTACGACATGCCAGTATCATGTAGATGGGTTACGGGAAATAGTCAACCTTAGAAAAAGTAGCATTTCTAATTTCGTGATTTTGTTGTCCGTCAGCGAATTGTAGGAATTTTGGTTAAAAAGTGCATTCACGAATTGACTCCTTGCATTATGAGTAACATATGAAACCTTCATTTTTTGATGTGTACGACATGCCAGTATCATGTAGATGGGTTACGGGAACTAGTCAACCTTAGAAAAAGTAGCATTTCTAATTTCGTGATTTTGTTGTCCGTCAGCGAATTGTAGGAATTTTGGTTAAAAAGTGCATTCACGAATTGACTCCTTGCATTATGAGTAACATATGAAACCTTCATTTTTTGATGTGTACGACATGCCAGTATCATGTAGATGTTATGAGTAGATGGGTTACGGGAAATAGTCAACCTTAGAAAAAGTAGCATTTCTAATTTCGTGATTTTGTTGTCCGTCAGCGAATTGTAGGAATTTTGGTTAAAAAGTGCATTCACGAATTGACTCCTTGCATTATGAGTAACATATGAAACCTTCATTTTTTGATGTGTACGACATGCCAGTATCATGTAGATGTTATGAGTAGATGGGTTACGGAAATAGTCAACCTTAGAAGAAGTAGCATTTCTAATTTCGTGATTTTGTTGTCCGTCAGCGAATTGTAGGAATTTTGGTTAAAAAGTGCATTCACGAATTGACTCCTTGCATTATGAGTAACATATGAAACCTTCATTTTTTGATGTGTACGACATGCCAGTATCATGTAGATGGGTTACGGGAAATAGTCAACCTTAGAAAAAGTAGCATTTCTAATTTCGTGATTTTGTTGTCCGTCAGCGAATTGTAGGAATTTTGGTTAAAAAGTGCATTCACGAATTGACTCCTTGCATTATGAGTAACATATGAAACCTTCATTTTTTGATGTGTACGACATGCCAGTATCATGTAGATGTTATGAGTAGATGTGTTACGGGAAATAGTCAACCTTAGAAAAAGTAGCATTTCTAATTTCGTGATTTTGTTGTCCGTCAGCGAATTGTAGGAATTTTGGTTAAAAAGTGCATTCACAAATTCACGATTCTCCAGTGCAACCCACTATACCACGACCATTGCCCTACATGACCTCATCTCCGAATCGCCGTGACCACAATCGCTTGCCCAGGTATTCTTCAGGTGGCGTGTCAGCAACGCATGACGGACTGGCACCTCAAGCTAGTTATCGTGACGATGCTGTTGATAGCTTCTCAAGACCAATAGGTGGTTTGACCACTATTAACATCGACAGTATCGACGGTCTGGTTAGACGTCGCGGAATGGAACCGCGAACGTTAGATAGCATATACTTCTTGCTATCAATCGTGGTCAAAAAGCAGCTTTACATGGCTGAACAATTTAAGAATGCTGCTGCTGCTGCTGCTGCTGGTAATGATTGTTCTGAAGAGAATGAGAGTTTCCAGGATGAACCAATAGCGGAATTATCATGTATGGAGGATTTTGCAAAACGCTTGAGCGATCATGATTTTAAGCAATCGGTCAAGGGAAAGTTGAAGAAGAAATCCAATAAAGGGAAAAAATGCGGACAACAGTCAAAAATGTGCTGAAGGCTATGTTTAGCACCAAAGATCTAGCTGGCATTAACCGAAGCGGATCGGTTGGTAAGAAAATGTTGAGAGGGCCAATAGAAAACTTGATACAAGAAGTTGTGAAACATTTCCACTCGAAAAGCAGCGTGGAAGATGTAGAAGTGGCCATCGCATCGGTGTTAAAAGTTGCAGCTAATAAACTAAGAAGTCGAAGCCTCGAGTCCTCCACGCAAAAAATGAGAGTTCCCCAAAAGCGTATACAGAGGAACTACGAACGTGAAGAGGGGCGATCATCGAAGTTACGTAAACCTTTGACCGACGATAGTGATTATGAATGAGTTACGTTTTTCGTGTTTCTTCTCTGGATACATTATCCTTGTTTGACTTCTTATGGAAGCTAACGCTTTTCTGCCAGTAAATAACCCAAGCACACTTGATTACCGTAGGACGTCCCAACATTTTATTTCCGTTATCATTTTTGAAATTGCGTATTAAGCAATACTTTAATTATTATTTATTAATACATGATTATTGTTACAATTTTTAATATTATATCTAATATATCTATATTTATATAAGTAATTTATTATATATTATACATTATTATTTAATTATTATATTCAAAATAAGGTAAATTTAAGTTATCCTTACGAAAATATGTTAACTAAAGTAATAACGAACCATCACACCTCCGGGACAAACTTTATTACAATGACTTATTGGCCTGAATATAGATATGAAGATTTCGTATGGTGGTCTGAAGTCGCTTAAAGAATTTCTGCCATGTTCGTTCAATAAGATCTAGTATAAACAAAAGACATAGAATAATCATAGAAAATCATGAAGATCAAGTAGTCCGTCATATCCCAGTTTCCTGTAAGTGCACTTCAATGTATTATTTGAGCAGAATTTATTTATTAGGAGCAGAAAATCGTCTGCTTCCTACAGCTTTATTAAGATTTCATGTTACAACTCATTTTGGAATTTAGAAATTCAGACATCATTTTTCCACGAATATAATCATATTAATGATGAATTTTTGTTTTCTTATTCTATTTCATGTACAATGAATCGATGAAAGGGATTATCAAACAAAAGCCGATGAATGGGCTGCAAAAATCTGCATATATAGTCAGTTTACTGTATCTGAAAGCTTCGATCGCAAAAAGCTCCGCTCAAAAAATATGCTCGCTTGCAATATGGCTCTGAGGCCTTAGAGAGTTCTCCTATGTTAATTCACACCGATGTATAACAATACATTGTATAGGCCTATTTGTTTCAGAAAGTAATACATTGATTGGTACATATGGTAAATGTGGACCTATTTTTTCATTTCAGTCTCGAAGAACGCTCAAAAGGCGAGTTGAAGATCAACTCAGTGCTACAGTCCGTTTCATAAAAAGTGGATCATCCTAAAATTTGACTAAATAAAACATAAGTATGACACAGAAAGCATTTTTCATGTTATTTCATGTCCCTAATATATTTAAATGTCCTTATATAATCTGATAAGCTATGATGCAGCAACGGTTCTTAAGAAGCTAATATTTTGTGGCCCTACCCTTATTGTCAATGACATTACCAATTCGTCTAGGCATTGATTCGATGATATCGTTGATTTTTGACTGATCTAACTTTCTCCACTCTCTTTTTAACATTGACGTAGGTTGTGATACGCCATCTATAGGTAGCAGTGAACGACGAACGTTACGTTTTAGAATACTCCATACATTTTCTATGGGATTCAGATCAGGAGAACGAGCTGGCCAAGATAATGTCCTAAGCCCTAATTGAGACTTGCATAAGTTGACTCTACTACTCCTGTGACACGTAGCATTATCATCCATAAATAACCAAGTCGATGGATCACCAAGTTGATCTGTCATTTGGCCAATGTTCATTCGTAAAACATTCACATAGCGTTCAGAATTAATGGTTCCTTGCTGTATGTGAAGTTCAGAGCGGCCATTGGTCCAAATGCCAGCCCAAATCAGTAGAGTCGCACCACCTTGTACCCGGGGACGATGTAAATGTCTCGGAATTTCCTGATCAGATTTTATCCATAATCTCAATCGACCATCACTATCCTTCAGACGGACTGATGCCTCATCAGACCAGACAACCCGATCCCATTGATTTCGCCAGTGACAATGACTCATTGCCCATCTGAGACGTCTTTTTGTATGCTGATCTGATAATTCGATCTGAGAGGGCCTCTTACAGCTCTTGAAATTCGACTCAATAAGTCTTCTACTAATAGTGGACTTAGAAATATACGAGTCTAGTGCAGCCATCTCAGTTACCGAGAGACTTGGATCAACTTTAACAAATCTCAAAATTAGGCGGTCTCTACGTTTGGATGTTTTGCGTGGACGGCCAGAGCCATCTTTACGACAGAGTCGAATATCATCATTATGCCATCGATGCACATTTGTGTAAGGGACATTTAGTCGCTTGCTTGTAGCTCGCATAGAAACCCTAGTTCTAGCAAGGCTGACACTTTGCCTTTTGTGAATGCGATCTCGTTATTGTTCATTTGTGCTTTGTATTGTTTTTAACCGGTAAGAGATAGATTTCTAGCTGAAAGCAATCAGGAGTGCTGCCAACACCACCGCAACGAAGTCAGGAAGCTATGGAACATGAAGTCCAGTTAATCACATGTAGCAGTTACATTATTGTTGATGAATAATGGTGCTATACTGGCTCTGATTGACCGATTTTCTTTATTTTTGTTTTGCTTGATAGCTTTTGGCTTGTAGAACAACATATTACATAGGAAGCAAATGTAATTTTATAAGAGTGAGGTATGATTTTGTGCAACATTGCTAAATGAAGATCAAATTATCTACTACTTTTTTATCTATAACAGGAAAACAACTCAATATTCATGCTTGAAATTTCCAACAATGATATTAGTAAGCACAACTGACATATCTTCCAAATTTCAGAGAAATTCGTTCAAGTTTGGCGGAGTTAGACAAAGTTGAAGTTAAGGCGATGTTTAAGGGTGATCCATTTTTTATGAAACAATCTGTATTATCGATGAATTGGAAGCCGGTACAAGTAGAGATCAAAATGAAGACCTAAATATAGGCCTACCGACAGAGACACCGGAATTCGTTGATTTTGGGGACTCCGATTCGATAGTTTCAGAAATCCATGATAGAAATCGCACCAAGGAATACCGTGGTAAGTTTTTGAGGTTAATTCGCAATATTGATTGAATATTGTCAATATGTACAATCTTTATTCTTAAACAACACATGTACTTACTTCTAAATGTTGGTGTTCAAAAGACAAATTGGCCTTAATCTTAACCAATATCTTAATAATATTTCCGATAGTATATATAGTGAGCCATACCAGTACATCCGTGTACATCAAGGACTTACACGGAAATTACTCTCAATTGTTTCACGTGCGCCGTATGAGAGTTAATTTTATGTGGTTGACAGTTATGTCAGGTTAATATCTTACATTACCACTGAGAAAACGACATTGAATTTTTACAGCAACGTTTGAACGCTAGCACAATTTTATCGATTTGATACCTTTTAATGAGTTATAATTTTTACTAGACGTAAACAGGTAGTAACACGATCTGCTGTATTTTGGAGCGTTCTTCAGTTGATAAGTGATGGTTGTAGTGACTCGGATATTTCACTTCTACTTTTTCGTATTTACTCGAGTTGAAATTCATGAAATTTTATATGTATGGGTCAACCAGCTAGAAATGATTGAATTTTATAATTTTAAATATAAATTCAGATTTTTATTCTGGCCAATTCCATGGCGTCACGGCGGTCGATCGCAGCTATTTTCGTATTTTGTCAGTAACCCAAACATCACAGGCTATTATTATCAATGGCACAGTTATATTTGGGTAATGCTTTACTTAACCTGTGTTAATTTATTTTTTTATTCTGGGGTCATAGGTCAGGAGGTCAAAAATGAGACAGCGTCACGGAGGTCAGAGAAATGACAGATTTTTTCGTTATATGTTCAAAATGGAATCGCTCTGATTTGTATTCGCACAGACAAAATTCTAATTGTTATAACTTCTTTGGTATGTCTAGTCTAATACGGATAAACCGCAACGTTAACAGAAATTGTTAACTTTGCGAAGAAAATGAATGCATTCGGAAGAGTTGATGCAATTTCGAGGGGAAATTTGAAATTTTAAAAATCATTACTGATTAAAAATGAAAGTAGTACCGCCAAATAAAAATTCAACTTTCTGTGGTACAGACTATAAGTACAAAAACTACATTTAACTTTTTTTTTGAAGATGCAGTGCACGGTTCCATTCATATCTCTCTGGGTATCGGAGGGAAAACCACGAAAGACGATGTAGCCTTTATTCCTCAGCAACAAGTTTCGACCGGTGCTTTGGTCCTGTTCACGCAAACTGGCGCATCGAATGCCGCCTTGATAACAATTCACAGTACAGACATGAGAGAGGCAAATTTGCTTCTTATATTTTAGTAATACATTTTAATGTTTTTATGCACGTGATCTGTTGGTCACGATTTGCCTCTCTCATGTCTATACTGTGAATTGTTATCAAGGCGGCATTCGATGCGCCAGTTTGCGTGAACAGGACCAAAGCACCGGTAGAAACTTGTTGCTGAGGAATAAAGGCTACATCGTCTTTCGTGGTTTTCCCTCCGATACCCAGAGACAAACTTTTTTGAATTGCTCTCCTACCTTTCTTTATGCACTACAATTTTATGATATTATCTTCACAATATACTTATGGAATGATTATTGAATATTAATACTGCGGCTAATGGAATACTGTCTCCGTGGCACAGTGGCTAAGTGCTTGGCCTTTCGATCTTTTGGTCGTGAGATCGTACCCCACTGAGTGTCATTGGAAGTCGGCAGGAAAGGCATCCGGTCTAAAAGTAACTCAACGCTCCAGCAAAGTCTGACATTGTCGACACCGTCTAATCTCCGGTTGGGGGAGTAACGACGTTAAAGCATATATTTTAACTACAATACAATGTATTTTACTACACTTAAGTTACTACGTTTTAAGATAATGTAATTATTACTATGGTCTCAGGAGACCGTTGCAATTGCTACTGTTATATTTCAGACGCCCTATTTTTTACGTTCGTGTTAAGAGTGGCAACCTTTTCCTGTGAGCCTATTATGACCTATATGCAGTAACAACGATAAGGAAAATTGAATGATACTGGCGGGGTTGACTATTATTGGGCTTTAACCGGATTTCCATCTTTTTTATGAAAACTGTTAAAATGAAATCTGTGAATTCCACCCTGGATACTGGTTTTACGAATTTCAATTTTTCTTTCAGCATATTCTCCAAATATTGAAATTACCGAGAGCGAAATTCTCAGCGAGTCAGATGATTCCAGTCAAAACGAGAGCGATTACTTCTCACCAGATGCAAGTGACAGCGATGACAACGGACCTTCGACATTAGCAGAAGATTTATACTCTTTCTATGTCAACTACAACATACCTGCTTCGGGAATGAAGTTCTTATTGTCATCTCTAAACGAACATGGTGTAAAGGATGTTCCCAGCTCCCTCTACCTGCTCAAAAAGAAGCATCAGAAGTCGTATAATTCTGTCGCAATTGAAACACTTCGTTCTGGATATTTTGCTTACTTCGGAATAAAGGAGAATTTGTCGGTTTTTATTAGGCGTGATGATAAATTTAGTGGACGAAACGAAGTGGAATTGTCAATGAAGGTGAACATTGATGGCTTGCCACTTTATCGCAGTTCGTCAACATGTGTTTGGCCCATCCTCGTTTCGTTTGGCAATGACAAACAGCCGTATCCAGTTGCTATACATCTTGGAAATGGTAAGCCTGAATTGGATTCTTATCTTAAAGAGTTCATCGCCGAAATTGAAGATCTTCGCCGTGGATTCCTAGTCGACAACATCATGGTTAGCTTGACCGAAGTGATCTTCGTTTGTGATGCTCCTGCGCGTGCTTATCTACAGTGCATCTTGGGGCATACGGCTAAAAAAGGATGTGGTTATTGTGATGGAGAAGGTTGCTATGAAGTTGATCGAGTTGTGTTCCCATCGAATAAAGGTAACGAAAGAACGGATGAACGGTATAATAACAATCTCGAAAATAATCAAGTGAAGTTATCTCCTTTGTGCAAAATAGTTGGACTAAAGACTCATTTCCCTATAGATGATTTACATTGTATTTGCTTGGGAGTCTTCCGGAAGGTGTGCTTATTGCTTTTATCAAAATTAAAAGGCAGGCTCACTTGTCGTGTTAGAGATGCTGATATAATTTCCTTGTCAAATGATATTTTAGAATACAGGAAGTACACGCCTTGTGAGTTTCAGAGACGTGTCAGAAGCATTAAGGTGGATTTGTCCCATTTTAAAGCAACTGAATATCGTAGTCTGTTGTTGTATTTCAGCCCCTTTCTATTTAAGAGATATATATCTAAAGACGCGTACGATTTGTTGCAACTGCTACATTTTTCATCGGATAAGTATGTGCAGTACTATTCGCATGCGAATAGTTGTTTACAAATATTTGTGGACAAATTCAAAGCTGTGTTTGGAAACCTGTCATTGTCCTATAATGTCCATCTCTTATTGCATTTGCATAAGTTTGTAATAATGTATGGTCCCCTTTCCCGGTTTTCAACTTTTATGTTTGAAAATCACTTAGGGAAGCTGAAGCGACGCGTCAAGGTTACACGTTATACCTTTTCCCATATTGTGTCACAAATTCGCTTGTTGAGGGACATCCCTCCCAAAACTGTCCCAGGCCTACATTTTTCTGAAAAATCTCCTGATAATGTTGCTGTAATTGACGGTAAAATCGTATTAATCAACAAAGGTTTTCATAATGATGCTGTCCAAGGTACAGAAATGACTTTCAGACATGACTTGTTTTCATATCCTTATCCCTCCTGCACTCTTGGGATAGGATTCTATTCTTTGACGAGACGAATTGTTACAGGAAAGCCAAGTAATAAAGCTTTCGGTTTCCCAGTGGAGGACGAACTTGTTGTTTTCCCATTGATATGAAATGCATTTCATTTTATCGTGTACATATCTTAGTCGTATTCTGTATATATTTTATAATCCATTTATCTAGTTTTTGGTACATGTATGATATTTTGAAATGTGGTTAATATTCTTCAGACGAAAATTTACTACAGAAATTAACAGATGATTTGCTGCTTCTCGAGCTTTCTCGAAGCCTATTTTACAAGCCATCAAAGAGGGAAGCAAGTTGAATACATATTTCTACCAAATTTCTGCATTTCCTCCGCATTGTCCTCAAATTCAGTACTTAAATTACTTTATCTGAAGAAAACTGACCCTATCATATAATAGTAATAATAAATAATACTAAAAGCCTTGCGGCAACCAAATCCTATCTATTGTAAAAAATACTCCTAAACATTCTGTTACAGAAATTATACAATTAATTATTCTATGAACTTTTTGTAAATATATCTATGTTGGTGTCGCTATCTTTGATTCACAATTGGTCTTCTAAGTATGTAACTTTGGTCTAGTTGTATTATTTTTCCTTTGCGTAGTATATGTCAAGTTTGTACTCATACGATATTATATACTGATATGTTTTACTTCTGCTGTTTTGATTGGCGGCACATACTTTCAAACCGGGATATACTTGGTTGGGCAAGCATATTAGAGGCATCATGTGCTAGCATTGTAAACGCACCACGATGCTAGCATTATGTCGGCATTGTTATGCTGAAGAATTAAGGTGGGCACAATGCCAGCATTATGCTAGCACAAAGCATATTTTTTTTCACTGGGATACTTTTGATCATGGACTATTTTGATATTGCTTTTTGATTTTCAAACAGCAAATCAAACTAGGACTATGTTCATGCATGAACTAAATCACGGACACATAAATCCATAGCTTACATCTATAGAAATCTTTATATGTGTTATATCGTGGAAATCTTAATAGTAAAAACCTTTTACTGTGGTGTAATAATTTATGGCTATAATGTAGATATGTTACATCAATGTGTTGTTGATATCAACGGTTTAAATATCTTAATACCATAATGACATCTAACCCTAAACCATTTTGGAAATCTTAGTCGATATCAGTGGTTTAAATAAGATATCTACCTGATTTACGGAGTTAAACCATGAAATCTACTCGTCTTCGCTGCGCTCCGACTCGTAGATTATCACTGGTTAATTCCTAGAATCAGGTAGATATCATATACGTATTACGATTTTGATTAGTACCTACTTCTGCTGCTAGTGTGTGATTTCCAGTTCTTAGTTTGACAATGTTATTAATTCTAATTTTATCTCCGCTATCCATCAAATAAGGTTTTAATTCACATTGAAATCTACAAAGCTGTAAATACATCAATCCTTTATTACTATGCTTGGCACTGTCGATCCAATCTTTCCTGAACAATTCAATTAGCGCATTAGCAATTAATTTCTTAGACTTTCCAGTGCATTCGAAACTTTTTATCTTTGAGCAATTGACTTTATCAAACAGTTTAGATATTCTAACATACCATGAATTTCGATACGCTTTATTGTCTACGTTGCACTTAATGTTTTTAAAGATTCGTGCTACTAATATTTTATCATTGTTCTTATTTAGTTTTAGAAAATAATTCACAGCAGATTTATAACAATAAAATTCCCATCGGTTTTGCTCCAAATTCACACAAAAATGCAATAATTAGCAGTGGTCATTCTTAAATGATAATATTTTTTATAAAACTGTAGAATGACACGATTTAAGTCAGCTAAATTTTTGTCAAACAACAGTTCGCTGCCATATCTCATTTTTGACAATGTCAACATTTCAAATGTTTCTGCAATTATCCCACCGTCAACTGTATTGAATTCTTTCAGGGTATTGGCAGTTACATATGAGGATGCCCTTCCTTTCTTGGTTAACTCTTCGATGTGTATCCTATCATTTTTAGTAATCCAATAACCCAAGTATTTATATTCATCTACAACTTCAATTGGAGATATCCCCACAAGCCAAATGACGTGATTATGTCGTCTACTAGACGTCTAATTTCCCGTCTTGCTTAGTTGTCTTAAAGTCGTAAATAATGACCGATGTGTGTCGAGATTAAGACGACTTGATTAGACGATATAACGACGATACTTAGAACGTCTTAGAAATACCTATATAATTTCAGTAATGGGCAAAAGACCGTTCCAGGACACCATAAAATCAAAAAAATTGGTATCTTTAAAAACGACATAAATTCATGAATTTGAACCCTTTTTCAGGTTTTTAAGACCTAAATTCATGAATTTAGTCCATTCAAAAAGTACCATTTTTTCAAAAAATGACATTTTTAAAAACGACATAAATTCATGAATTTGAACCCTTTTTCAGGTTATGAAGACCTAAATTCATAAATCGGCTAAAGCCAGAGGAGCTTCGCTCCGATTTGGGCGTTTTTAAAAATACCCAATTTTCAAATTTTTCAAAATCTCAAATTTGAGAATTACAATCGGGCGAAGCCCTAGAACCTTCGGTTCGATTTTCACCCCCAAAATCATGACCGTTCAAGGACACCGAAAATCATAAAAGTTAAGAATCACAAATTTGAGATTAAGATCATTTTTTTACTTTGAAAATCATGACAGTTCAAGGACACCGAAAAAATCATAAAAGTTAAGAATCTCAAAATTTGAGAATTACAATCGGGCGAAGCCCTAGAACCTTCGGTTCGATTTTCATTGCTTAAATCATGACCGTTCAAGGTCATCTAAAACCGGACACCAAAAATCAT